>CAUZXS010003307.1:82500-170000 GCA_963585895.1 Sepioteuthis lessoniana
TGCTAAACTGAATTGTTAGAAATAGAACTATTTTCATAAAGATGGATTTGGCGTTAAATAACCTAACAAAGGTTGATATGCCATAAAACCCAAACAAACAACCAACCTAGAAGTAGACTATGTTGATGAATAATGTCGAATTTTGTCTAAAAATTGTTGTTTTATTAGTTATTGGACTTACTGAGTGATGTGTTATATATATATTACATGGTAGTGTCTGTGACCCTCACAAACTTAGGTACACATACACATAAACACCACCCCCTTTCTGAACAAAAAATTAACCATTTTAATCTGCCTTTTTTTGAAAACCTTCACTCTGTCTGACGAATGCGGAAAGCATGAAACCCAGGGTCACAGACACTACCATGTAATATAATATAATATAATATATATATAATGTGTGTTTGTGTTTTTATATATATGTATATATATATATATATATAAATTATCTGTGTGTGTGTGTGTGTGTTTATATATATATATATATATATATATATATATATATACACTGGAGTGAGACTATATATATACATTCTGAGATATAAGTTGGCCTCAGCTCAGAGTAATGAAAAATTTGGTCATTATGGTAACACTAAGCCTTTATTGATTTTTTTTATGGATAATATTCAGTTGGTACTAACTAGGTAGACTACATTACTTAATCTTTCTTTGTCTCTCATGTTTTGTATCTTGGTAGACTAATCATTTATTTAACTGATAATATCATGGGGCAAATTTATTAAACAAATGCATCAAAACTTTTGTAGCAGTGTTTAAAGCAAATACAGAAGTGAGTAAATGCCAAAATTTTCCATGTACTTTTATGGAGTGATTTGGCTATAAGATCAAAACTATGACTAATTGAAAAAATGGATTTTTCAATTCCTATCTATGTTTTACTGAAATAGATATGCCTAGAGGTTAGTAGAGGGGTATTACATTTGGTACTATCACTAAACAAAAAAATTTACATTAGCTAACTGTTGTTAAGTATCAATTTTAGTGCAAAAAAAATGGTGGTCATTCATGGAACTATCAATCAATCAGCACCCCTTCAGTTGTCCGACACTTGGGCCAATCAATGCTCTCCTCTTGGATTGGTCAGCAGTCAGCGCAACCTGACATTATTCCAGGGCTTGTTCACTCCAGCAATTGTCAGAAGTCTTCTTGGGTGGGCTGCTTTAATGAATAAATCTCCATAGTAACATTAGCATTTAAAAATGGAATTCAGGGATTTAGAATCTGAAATTTGGTGTTTTTTTTTTGTTTTTTATTTTTTTAATTTTTTTCTTGCCTAAAATTTGAGAAAGTTTTGGCACTGAATGTTGTGCATTAAAGATTAAAAATAAAGAATTTGGTATCCTCTGCAAGATGTGGTACAAGGTCAATTTTCAAGTTGGTTACATCTGGGTTGAATTTTGGCATGTCAACCCTCATTGGGCTACTTAATGACAAAGTCAGCTTTTTTTTTGCAAGCAACTATATGGTTTCAAGTAACTATAACTATCTAATAATATTAATCATTTGTGAACAATTATAGCTATTATAAAGTTTTCATTCTCCTAAACTAATTGTTCTAACCAAAGGCTAAAGAACCCAGTCTGACGGGCGGAGAACACATGGATTTATTCCTTTCCAAACGGCATTAGTACAAAGTGAAATACAATACAGCCTTGTCCAGGACATGAAATTGAGTCACTGATTCCACTTCTTCTGATGATAACCGTTACACTAAGTGCACCTCTACTGTGAAAATACAATAGACATAGCTTGGTTTGACTTTTTCTTGCTTCCCGAACTTAGGATTCATCACCAGGGTAAGATTTAATGATATGGAGGATATTAAAAGAAATACGAGGGTGCGACTTTACTCTATAACAATCTTGGAATTTCAGAAGTGGTTCAAATTATGAAATACTCACTGGAATAAGTATATTGGATGCTAAGGGAAGTATTATGAAGAAAATTAATGTTTTATTCATTGTTCATTTATGTCTTGGTAAATAGTTTCAGTCTCTGTACTTTTTTAACATACCTTGTATGTATTATGTAAATGTGTTATTAATGATTTCCTTATGAAAAAGCATTACGAAAAATTTAATATAGAAATTCAACTGAACTAGTTTTACCATAGAAAGACATTGAAAAACATGATGAAAGGAATTGTTTGTGGTCAGGAATTAAGGCAAATATTACTGATATAATAATGCTATTCTATGTATATATGAATACAATTGGAAGTAATTAATGGAAAAGAATCTGACAATATAGAGAAAATCTTGAAAAACAAGGTAATCCAGAATTTAAAAGAATTTAATGTAAAAGAAAGTTGACTTTATAATGTTTCGGTTCTAATGAACCATCATTAAGACTTAGAAAGGATGATATTGAGTGACCAATGGATTTTTAATGAAATACAAAACAAGGGGGAAATTATATATTTAATTTACTAAGCTTTATTGCTTAGATGTAGCACAAGGCCGCATGAATGGGGCACCCAATGAGAATCGAACTCACTCGTGTAGGTTTGCTAGTCTAACATGCTAACCATTACACCACCCGAGGTGCCCAAGGGGGAAAAATTATATATATATATACAGAGAAAAGGGTTACTGTTTAATCAATAAATCAGCATTCGTATTTAAAAATATGTCACGTGACTGTTTAAGACAATGATGACCGTATTTCCTGCAGAGGGGTAAGACCTCCTCAAATAGGGGTGTCTTGGGTATGACACTAAAATGCATCTGATGTCAAGGCTTCAGTTTTGGAAATCTAGGGAATGTAGAATACTCCTTAATTACAATTACTCCTATGTTCATTTTGATCTGGAGTGGTAGTACCTGTTAGGGTCTCATCTGTTGGGCAAATAAATCTGTTTGAAAATCATTTGCAATTGATAAGAATACTTAATACCATATTACTGTGTGCAAACCAATGATTATTATTAGATAGAAATAATTACTTGAAACCATATAATATAGTATGAATTATTAGTAATTGATAAGAATACTTGATACCATATATATCAATGAATCAATCAATAAAATACTATTATAGTCTACATCATAAATAATAAGATTATTTTTTTCTTGATCAAGATGGCGGTATAAGTCATATTGTTGAAATGAGCACAGGAGTATCAATTAACTGGAGTCCTTAAAACCACTTGAGTAGATATAGAAGAAAGTTAGTAACTATCTTTAATACATGGAATTTTCATTAAAAAGATTGCCGTTTAATTGCTTTATTCTCTTAAGAGAATTTTATTTTATATTTATATTTGTATTGCTCTATTAAAGATAGATATTATGTGCCGTTTTTGCTGGGTTAAGGTACTAGTAAACATAATGATTGATTGATTGATTTTGACAGTATGTCAACCCATTTGGGGTTATTTTATGCCTTGAGTTTAGGGAATTTCATACATTGTATGTATTTACCAACCCCCTCAGCACGGGCAGGATGTGACACAAGGTCAATTTTTAAGCAAAGTTTAACAGGTTCAAATTCAGAGTTTTCCTTCTCCTCGACTGGTTGCCTAACCATCGCTAAAGAACACAGTCTGCCCTACTATTTATCCATAGCTGGAGGGAGAATAATTTGATTCATACCTTTCTTAAGACTATTAGTACTATCTGGAATGCATACAGTCTTGTCCAGGATTTGAACTTGAGTCGCTATGTTCATTTCCTATGCTGGTAACCATTACATCATAAGTGCCTCCATAATTTCATACATTGTATATTTATATTTATATTTCTTCTGTTGTTTAAGTTTTTTGCACACATTTATATGATACCAAATATTCCCATCTAATACAAATAATTTGCACTCTTTTGTATGGTTTCAAGTATTCCTCTCTAATACAAATAATTTTCAAACCAATCTATTTGATCCATAGATGAGTCCCTAACAGTCCCTACCTCTTGGGGTCAGAGTAGACTTGGAAATAAAAATGATGAAGGAGTACTACACACTTTCCACAGCTCTGGAACTAGAGCCTCACCATTAGATGCAGTTAAGTGTCATATCAGGACATCCCTTGTTTGGTGGGGATATTACCCCTCTGCAGGGGGTACAGTGTAAACATTACGAGAATTTTAGTAATACTTAGATAAATAGATGTTCACAGTAAAAAGATTTCAAGATACTTGTAAAATCTTTATCCAGTATTTATTTTTTGGTTGGCTTAAGAGTACGTTTTTTGGAAATGGTGAAAATGAAATGTCCCCATTTGCTTAATATCCACTATTTTCTTTTTGTTGTTTGAAACCTGAGCTCCTGAGTCTAAATTTACTGCTGTTTGAACATGATCTCCACACTGGTAAACCTGTGTAGAGAAAATAAAAGTACCATTGGTATACCAATGTAAGTAAGTTGGCAACCTTAGTCAAGAGTGACCCAAAGGCTCCCTTTTCAATAGCTACTACACTGAGATGTAGGGGAGGGCACTACTCCATTCCCTGGATTGCACCACTTTACCCTTGATCTTTACCTTATAATGCTGAGTGTTAAGCAAGGCAGCATCAAATACCATTTTTTGAGTCTTTGGTATGATTCAACCTAGGATTGAACTCCGGTCTCCTGAACCATTGTTGAACACCCAACTCATTTGGCCAATGGCAAGGCCTTAAATGGGTAGAAATTACATTCTTTTGAAAACTAAATGTCCCCTATTTGCTTTATATTCAATATTTTTTTTAACTAAAACTTATTCAAAGAGTGTTCTTCATAGGTGTTTACTGAATTCGTAGTACCACTTAATTACCATTACTCTCAGGCCCACTCTAATCTGTTAGGGTCCCATCTATGGGTTCAGTCTTTTAATTCTAGTGATCATTATCAATAATATCAAATAAATTTATTAGGATTAAATAGCAATACTTAAAACTATTTAACTGTGTGCAAACAAATGAATAGTATTAAATAGAATTATTAGTGTTGGATAACAATAATTGAAACCATTTAACTATATGTAAACAAATAAGGTCTTGCTTGTTTAAAAATAATATTACCTACTAACTATTCATTTAGAAATCCTATATATATATATATATATATATATATATATAAACAAGATTTGGTATTAAATAACCTACAAGAAAACACAACCAAGATTTTTCTGTCACTTGTCAGCTGTTTAGGCCATTCATTTCTGCCTCAATATGTCTGACATATGTTAACATGATTGGCTGTTTCATTTTAATTCATAAAGATTCATTTATTACTTCTTGCCATGGAGATATGATATACATGAGTTGAGAAGCTGTGAGATGCACTGGTGACATTGTGACCACAAATCAAAAGTATGTCACAAAAAAAAAAAGAAAAGAAATGATGTTATTCATATGATGTTTAAATAACTTATGTTACATAAAATCTCATGTTAATAGAATGCATTCAAAATACTTTGTTCAATTAATAGTTATGGCTTTGTCAATTTGTCTGAGTTTGTTATTTATCAAGTATCATTTGGTTTTATTCTGTTATTAAATGATTGAAATTATCGTCTGAACTGATTTTAGGTGTACCTACTTTATTTTTTGTCTTGTTTATCAGAAAGTCTCTTTCTTTGAGAATTTTATCTCTGTTAAGAAAGTTTACCTTCGTATGGCACAAGGCCTAAAAGAAGGAAATAGGAACTAGAAAGATTTTGTTACACCAATTTTCAAAATAATGATATTTACTAAATATACCATGGCACAAGGCCATTAAAATAGACTGGTGTATTAGGAAAGTTGTATTATGTTAATCTTCATAGTGATATTTACTTAGCATAGTATGGCACAAGGCCAGTAAAACAGACTGGTGTATTAGGGAGATTGTGTTATGTCAATCTTCATAATAGTGATATTTACTAAGCATAGTATGGCACAAGGCCAGTAAAACAGACTGGTGTATTAGGAAGGTTGTGTTATGTCAGTCTTCAAAATGGTGATATTTACTAAGCATAGCATGGCACAAGGCCATTAAAATAGACTGGTGTATTAGGAAGGTTGTATTATGTTAATCTTCATAGTAGTGATATTTACTTAGCATAGTATGGCACAAGGCCAGTAAAATAGACTGGTGTATTAGGAAGGTTGTGTTATGTTAATCTTCATAGTAGTGATATGTACTTAGCATAGTATGGCACAAGGCCAGTAAAACAGACTGGTGTATTAGGAAGGTTGTGTTATGTCAATCTTCATAGTAGTGATATTTACTGAGCATAGTATGGCACAAGGCCAGTAAAACAGACTGGTGTATTAGGAAGGTTGTGTTATGTTAATCTTCATAGTAGTGATATTTACTTAGCATTGTATGGCACAAGGCCAGTAAAACAGACTGGTGTATTAGGAAGGTTGTATTATGTTAATCTTCATAGTAGTGATATTTACTTAGCATAGTATGGCACAAGGCCAGTAAAACAGACTGGTGTATTAGGAAGGTTGTGTTATGTCAATCTTCATAGTAGTGATATTTACTTATTAGTTTTGTGTCATACTATGCTAAGTAAGAAATAAGAACCAGGAAGATTGTGTTGCACCAATCTTCAAAATATTGATAGTTACAAAGTATAGAATAGCACAAGACCAAGAAGTAGAGATGTGTAATTAGGAAGATTATGTTGTACCAGTCTTCCAAAGTTATTGATATTTACTAAACATAGTATGGCACAAGGCCAATAAAAAAGAAATAGAGAATGCATTTACTCAACCACTCTACCACAGTCAAGATGTGATATAAGGTCAATTTTTTTAACCAGAGTATAACTGATTTGAATTCAGAGTTTTCTTTTTCCTAGGCTGGTTACCTAAAGTACCAAGTTTGCCCTACTATTTACCCATAACTTGTAGGAGAAGAGATGGATTCATGCTTTTCCCAAGGGCATTACTGCAAAGTGAAACACATCAGTCTTCTTCAGGATTTGAACTTGGGTCCCTGATTCCATTTCCTATGATGATAACCATTATGCTAAGCATGCCTCCTAAAAAATAGGGGATTCGGAAAATCTTCCAAGATTGTGTTTCTCTAATCTTCTAAATACTGTTATTTACAGAGCTTAGTATGACGAAAGGCCAATAAAAAGAAATAAGGGATTAGGAAGATTGTCTTATACTGATTTCTCAGGCTGTAAAATCTACCTGCCTGCTTAGAAACTCAGCATTGAGAATTTTTTTTATTACTTGGATTTGAACAATATGATGGAATATATACAAAGTCATGAGACTTGTCATTGTATGTTTTATCTTTCTTTGTGTCTGGCTATATTTGCTGGCCTATTAGATAGGAGTTTTGTTCAAAGTAACTCCAGGCCCACCATAATAGATACATAGTATCACCCATAAATAAGTACACCACTGATAATGTTTTATAGAAAGTTAATTTTCTTGAAAACTGAAGATAAAGTAAAAAGTAAAGTTGTCTCCCTTTAGTCGAGGGTGACCAGAAGGCTCCCTTTTCAATAGCTACTACACCGAGGTGTAGAGTAAGGTGCAACTCCTTTCCCTGGATTGCTCTACTTTACCCTTGATCTGTACCCTATAATGCTGTGTTAAGCAAGGCAGCATCAAGTACCATTTTTTTAGTCTTTGGTATGAGTCGACCTGGAATTGAACCCAGGGATCCTGGACCATTGGCGAAGACTTTACTCATTAGGCCAATGAAGATACTAGGATTTTATTATTTCTTGGGAAACATTAGATAATAAAAATGGATATTATTAGGTATTACAGTATTGCTGATAAAGAAGTACACCTCTAACAAGTTATTATAAAAAATAATTTTCTTCTAAAGCAAAGATACCAGGATTTTGATATTCATATTGCATATTGACCATTTAACAGAGCCGTCAGACAGGGATTTCTAAAACAGGGTATTTGACCTGTGTAAACAAGTGGAAGCAACTCATGTGGGTTGACACCTGGAAGAACGCATAGGTGTTATGAAATTATATATATATGAGCAGTCACACAGTTACAGTCAGTTTTGACGTCACAGAGTCACAGAGAACGGTCAGCAAGTACCCAGAGGGGTACAGTGGCCCCTCAACTGGTTGAGAAATAGAAAAAGTGCTAAGTCGGGCCCTAAATATGGAATCACAATGTGGGTTAAGAAAATGTCAATATAGCATTCCTCCAACTGAGTCCTCCATCTGACTTCATTACCCTGTCTCTGTCTCTCTCTCACATGCCTACGGCCAGCTTCAACCCCAATGAGAAATAAAGAGAGAGTTATATTTTTATAACCAAGTGTTATGGTCATTCATTCCTTTATCATAATATATAACATTCATAGTGGAATGTTATTGACATCATTAGGTATTATTTATTACCAAACTCTACAGCATTGAAACTCAATCACCAGAAAATAGAATTTCAACACCAGATATATAATTGCATAAATATACATAAGAGGCATGCTTATTTTTTGATATTCATTGTATGTGACCACCTTTGTGCCTTTTTAAAGAAAAATAATTTTTTTAATATGAATAATTACTTTGTTCTTCAGCAAGTATCATTTGGTTTAATAAATGCTTTTTATTATGTTATTGAATGATTGGAATACATCGTATAAACTGATTTTATGCATATAGAGATTATTTTTGAGTTTGTTTCTGAGAAAAATCATCTTTTTATTTGTACAGAACTCATAATGAAATTCATGGTTATTCCTGGTCCTGTCAGCTGGGTGGGGTTGGGGGTCTGTAGAATACACTGACTACACCTCTGCAGTGGGGTAAGACTCTCCAAACAAGTGTTCTAGATATGACACTAAACAATATGATGGTGAAGCTCCAGTAACGCTGGCGCTTTGGGGAATGCAGAGTAACCCTTCATTACCTTTGCTCCCAGGTCCACTCTGGCCTGGAGTGGTAGCACCTGATAGGGTCCTATCTATGAGTTGAATAGAACTAAACTGTGTGCTTATGCTAAATGGAATTGTTTGAAATCAAACTTTTGACACTTAACTGTGTGTAAATAAATGACTCATATCTAATTAAACTGTTGGTGATACATAGCAATACTTGGAATCATTTAACTTTTTTGACTTGACTAACTAGCTTGAAATTGAACTGTTTTTGACATTTGTTTAAAAAAGAACTTTTTATATGTATAAAAATGGATTTGGCATTAAATGACCTACAATGGTTGATATGCCATAAAACCAAACCAAATCATGGTTATTACATAAGAAATAGACTTAATATAAATCCCTGTTTTGCTTGAACCAAATTAAGGAATGTGAATATTTTATCTATAGATGTACATAATACAATGTATGAGGATCATTAAATAAGTTTCCTGACTTTTTTTGAATGGGCACTTTTGTTGATAGTACACACATGAAACTCTAGTCCCCTTCAAAGTAATCTCCTCTGGCTGCAATGTACTTGTACTGTTCTAACAACTTCTGGAAGGCCCCATGTGTGAGTATGTGTGACCCTCTTGTGTGAGCATGTCAATGACCTTCGTCACAGCCTCTTTCATCTCCTCAATTGTCTCATAACGACAGCCTCTGAGCTTAGGGAATAAACTAAAGTCACAGGAAGGGTAAAGTGAACCAATCCAGGGAAAGGAGTAGCGCCCTCCCCTACACCTCGGTGTAGTAGCTATTCAAAAGGGAGCCTTCTGGTCGCCCTCGACTATGGTCACCAACTTTACTTTTTTTTATTGAATGCATTTACTGTTGTAACCTAACAAAAAGGTTACTGAATGAGAAATAATCAAACCAGTGGTTGGCAATGAAATGGAAATCTTTATAACATTAACAAAATACAATACTTGCCAGTAGCATGAAGAGGGTAACTGTTGCTAGTGGTGACTACATAGTATATCATCACCCCTTCACAATTGTGTCCAATGTATTTATGAGGAATGGGACATACCCATTAATGTTCATTGGTAGGGTATATAACATTTACCTAACCCCTCTGCCACAAGCAGAATATAACACAAGGTCATCTTTTAAAAGCAGAGTATTGTTGGTTTACATTCAGTATTTTTATCTCCTAGACTGGTGGTCATACTGTAATATATTAACATGACCTGCAGGTTTGAACACAGCAGATGTTCTCAAAATACGTTGATAAGATCAGAGTGATTACTGGAACATCACCATGCCCTGCAGGTGTTCTCGTATCGGCGGATGTGTTGCAGGTTTATCCAGCCTAAGATAATATCAACAAAGTGATTGCCAGAATGTCACCATGCTCTGCAGGTGTTCTCATATTGGCAGATATGTTGACAACTTCATCCAGCCGAAGATAATGTCAACAAGGTGATTGTCAGAATATCATCTTGACCTATGGATGGGGTTAAACTTGGCGACTGGTGACAGATTAGTCCACCCGTGGAGGGAGGCCTGAGCAAGTAGTCAATTGGAAACAAGCAACATATGGACATGAACTGTAACCAATGGAAAACTGGGGGTGGCCATAATCAATGAAGAAGAGGAATTGTTGCAGGTCACATGGGAGTTATAGACTATATAAGTTTCCGAGTTTTGGCTAAAGTCAGTTGTTTACTGGCTCTTCCGTCTCCTGACAACTCCTTCGTATGCATGAACTCTCTGCGATTGCTTTTCTGCTCCACACAAGTATCATCGTCAAGAATAAAAATATAATCTTATATTTTTATATATATGTGGTGTCTTCAATAAGTTTCCAGACTTTTTTGTACAGGCATTTCAAATTGTCATAGACTCTTGAGAATTCAGTATGTTATTGCTATACATCTTATGAGATGACTGACCAATTTTTATGATTTCAGGTTCAAATGAACAGCTACAGCAGCTATTGGAATACACCCTACTAAAGCCTGATTATCACAGCTAGTGAATTTCAAAAATGCAATCTGACACTTCAGAAGAATGATATGCAATAAAATTCTGTTTTAAACTTGGAAAAAATGCCACAGAAACGTATGGAATGCTTCAAACTGCTTTTGGACGATCTTGCATGAATCGAGCATCAGTTTTTGAGTGGCATAAGAGATTCAAGGAAGGCAGGGAGTCTGTGAGGGATTGTGGGAGGAGTAAGGAAGTCAGAACACCAGAGTTGATTGGACAAAGGGAGTTCAGGAAAGAGATTCCTAGGGAAGAGGCCTGCACTCTTCAAATAGGGTCAGTAGCATTTCCACCAGGACAATGCACCAGTCCACAACTCAATCCTTGTCACAGACTATTTGACCAAGATGGGCATCAAGACAGTTCCTCAACATCCTTATAGTCCAGACCTTGCTCCGTGTGACTTTAGGTTATTCCCTAAGCTCAGAGGCTGTTGTTATGAGACAATTGAGGAGATGAAAGAGGCTGTGACGGAGGTCATTGACACGCTCACACAAGAGGACTTCCATGGGGCCTTCCAGAAGTTGTTGGAACGGTACAAGTGCATTGCAGCCAGAAGAGATTACTTCAAAGGGGACTAGAGATTTGTGTGTGTACTATCAATAAAAGTGCCCATATGGAAAAAGTCTGGAAACTTATTTAATGATCCTTGTATGTGTTCTTCGTTAATAAAGACACGGCTGAGTATACAACAATACCAAAACTAAAGAATTTAGTCTGCTCTACTATTTGCCATAGAAAGGGAAAAAGAAATTTCATAAGTATTAAGTGAAATGCAAACAGTTTCATCCAGGATTTGAACACTCCTTCGCCATGGGCAGGATGTGATAAATTTTTAAGTGGATTACAGCTGCTTTAAATTTAGAGTTTTCTTTCTCCTAGACTAGTTGCTTAACCAAATCTAAAAAAAAAAATCAGTTTGCCCTACTATTTACCCATAGTTTGGGTGAGAATAGTTGGATTCATGCCTTTTTCAAGACCATTAGTGCAAAGTGAAACAAACAGCTTTACCCAAGACTTGAACTCAGATTACTGATTTTATTTCCTGTAATGATAACTGTTCTGCTGAGTGTGCCTCATTTATGAAGGTATTGCTAGTTAGAACCAAAGTATTATTTTTTTTAATTTCACAGTCTTTGTGCATCTTCCTGCATCTTATTTCTTTTACTTCTTTGTAATTTGGCCTTAATATCAAATACTATTGAAAAGTTTCTTTCTCTCTTGAAACCAATCAAGATTGAAAATGTTGCAATTTAAAAAAACAGAATGAATGAACTTAATCTAAATTCATTATTTCAAAAGATTTTATTTGCCCATCCATAATATGATTATTGAAAAAAAAAAAAACCCTCAGATAAGATACTACATCCAGTTCAATGCTTTAACATAAGGAACAATATATAGGCGATAGAGCTCTTGAAAGCTTCAGTTATACAAATAACTAAGGAAATCAATTCTCCTAAAGTTTCCTCAGAAAGCATTTCTCATACTCTAATGTACTTTATGCTTGAATGACCAGCTAACAAATTGATTCTTTGTCCCTTGACCTCTTTTGAATTTTTCCTCACCCTGAACCTTTTGATTCCCTTCCCTTCATATTTTTTCTATTTTCTTATCCCCCCCCTCCAACATATTCCTCTCTTCCCAAAAAACTCTTATTGAAACATTAATTTGGTATCTTGATAGAAATTTCGTTTTACTAGTAACTGTTTATCAATATAAATTGGCTGGGGAGTAAGAGTTTAATAAATATTTGCTTAAATTTTTACTGTCAAAAAACCCCCAAAAGATTTCCTAGTATTACACTGCAGTCGAGATATCCGAGTATTACACTGCAGTCGAGATATCCAAGTATTACACTGCAGTGGAGATATCAAGTATTACACTGCAGTGGAAATATCCAAGTATTACACTGCAGTGGAGTTGATTGGCTGTTAATTTTTATTGTCGAAAAAACAAAAAAAATATCCAAGTATTACACTGCAGTTGATTGGTTGTTAAATAAAACCAAATGCAGATTTTCAGTTCTCATCTTGTTCCCTCAAAATTATATTCCATAAAGGACAAATAGAATTGAGTTTATTTGCCCAATCAATACTTCTAACCTGTTCCCACCCCAATCAGTACCTCTAGTCAGTTAAACTGTCGTATCCCTATTTAAACCAGCTTACACAAAACTAGTGATTCCCAACTGATTTTGGGTCATGCCCCACTTTGGTATTTCTAAAATTCTGATGCCCCCCCGACCTGTAATTTTTAATTCTTACATATTCAAAATTTTACTGCAATTCATGTGAAAGAAGCTTAAAACTTGGACTCTAAACAAGCCACACCAAAATATTTCATGCCACCCTGTTCATAATTACTGCATGAAACCTAACATTGTCATGTGATCAAAATCTTTCATCAAAGCATGCCAACAGCACAGATTCCTTTGACTCTCTCACCATCTGTCCCTACAAGCAATCACACTTGGTAAGTCTTCTAGGTGGTTGCCCAGTCAGCTGGGGCTGTAGAATACACTGACTGCACCTCTGCAGAAGGGTAAGACCCCCTCCCCAACGAGTGTCCTTGATATGGCACTAAACAGTCTAATGGTAAGGTTCCAGTAATACCGGAGTTTTGGGGAATGCGGAGTACCCCTGACCCGGTGTGGTAGCACTTGATAGGACCCTATCTATGGGTTAAATAGAACTAACGGCATACTTATGCTAAACTGAATAGCTTGAAATAGAAATGTTTTTGACAATTAAACCTTACTTACATTTAAACTGCATGCTTATGCTAAACTGAATTATTTGAAATAGAACTGTTTTTTGACATTGAAACTGTATTTACACTATACTGAATTGTTTAATATAGAACTGTTTTGACATTTAACTGTGTGTAAACAAAATCTGTGCTTACACTAAACTGAATTGTTATATATAACTGCTTGAATAAACGGAATAGTTTGAAATAGAAATGTTTTTGACAATTAAACTGTGTACTCATGCTAAACTGAATTGTTTGAAATAGAACTGATTATTTAGATAAAAATGGATTTGGCGTTTAATAATCTACAAAGGTTGATATGCCATAAAACCCAACCAGTGAATCTTCTAGGTGGCATCTGGTGTCCGCACAGAGCTGATGAATGTAAGTTTTTGCTCATCAGCCAATACTGTGTGTCCATGTGTTGGAGTTCAGAGGAGAACATTGCTTATGAGTTTGTCCTTACTTCCTCAACAATGCCATAGAAATCTTGTTCATCATAGTTGGATAGTTTGTGAGATAGGACGTTAGTGGCCGCACAACTGCTGTTTTGTTGGGTTCTGCTTCCAGAATTTAATAGAATTTAAGGATTAGACTCAAGGATATACATAATTCATACAGGCAGTTGTTTATCTGGTTTATTCTTATTTGAAAAAATTGGTTGGTAATTTTTTGGCTTTGGTTGGAAATGTTTTTTTTTCAAAAACACAATCAACTTGGACTAGATTCATTCATTCCTACATTGATATGCTCTTAAACAAATCATTCATTTCTTATTCCAAATGATTTTATTTGCTTACTCACAATATGAAGAGATCTGGTGAGTATAGAGTGACTCCTTCATTGCAATTACTCTCAGGTCCACTCTAACCCAGAGTGGTAGTACCTGTCAAGGTCCCATCTATGGATCAAATAGATCTGTTTGAAAATGGTTTGTAACAAATGGGAATACTTGATACTATATAGTAAATTGTTTGCATTAAGAATAGTTACTTGAAACTATAATTTTTACTAAAGATTATTATTCTTATTTGTTACTTGAAACTCTATAACTGTGTAAAGAAGTGATTATTATTGAATTGGAATAGTTACTTGAAACCATATAATTGTGTATAAATTATTGGTATTACATAGGAATACTTGAAACCTTACAACTGAGTATAAATCATTTGTATTAGATAAGAACATATGATATATTACTGTTTGTAAAAAAAAAATCTAAAGAAACAGACAAAAATGTAAATATAAACCTTCAATAAATGCAATTCCCTAAACGCAGGGCATAAAATAACCTACAAAGGTTGATATGCCATTAAACAAAGAAACCAAACCAAACCAAACCAAACCAAACCAATCTGATTCATGCTATTAATGCTATGGGAAATGCAAATAGTCTTATTCAGGATTTGAACTTGGGTCACTGTGTCCATTTCCTATGATAATAACCATTGCATGATGAGCATTGGGTGAAATGTATAGGTGACTGAGCATTGAAGGTTTTAATTATACAAATAATTAAAAAAAACTCACTTCCTCAAATTAATCATTCCAAAAACGTTCTTAAACTAGCGTATATTTTACATTTGAATAACATACTAACAACTATAGTACTTTATTTACATTTTTTGGAATATTGTCCTCATCTTTGTCGCCATGTTTATCACAACGTTTCAGCCGTTGTATGCTCCGGCCTTCTTCAGGTAGTTGGAATGTTGAACTTAACCCTTTATTTCGCTTACTGGGGTAGACTGTTCTAGTTCCACAAGCCATGTTTAATGGACGTCAGTTATCTCCTGTTAATTTCCCCTCTGAAAGTTCTCCACTGCCTTCACTGGATATTGAACTCACACTCTTTGGGTATGTTAGTGGATCTAACCTTGCGAACATCTGTGTCTGAATTTCTGGGTTTTATAAACCTAATGTCTTCAGCAACCATTTTTTACCAGTGCTCATATTGCAATTTTGCTGTTATTGCATTTTTTTTTTACCACAGCTCATATTGCAACATGGCTTGTGAAACTAGAACAGTCTACCCCAGTAAGCGAAATAAAGGGTTAAGTTCAACATTCTAACTACCTGAAGAAGGCCGGAGCATACAACGGCCAAAACGTTGTGATAAACATGGCAACAAAGATGAGGACAATAGTCCGAAAAATGTAAATAATGTACATAATACCTCATCTCAGTAATATAGACAAATATAGTACTATTATTATTGTTTTCTTGCCCAGTCGGCTGAGGCTGTAGAATACACTGACTGCTTCTTTGCAGAGGGGTAAACCCCCCAATGAGTGTCCTGGATATGACACTAAAAAATCTGATGGTGAAGTTCCAGCAATGCTGCAGCTTTGGGAAATGCGGAGTACCCCTTCATTGCCATCGCTCCCAGGTCCACCCTGATAAGGGTTAAATAGAACTAAACCGTGCTTCTCTCACTATACTGATTTTTGCATTTAAACTGCGTATTTATGCGAAACTGAATTGTTTAAAATAGAACTATTTGCATAAAAATGGGTTTGGTGTTAAATAACCTACAAAGATTGATATGCCATAAAACCCACCAAACCAAACCATAATTGTTTTCACATGACTGAGTATGTGAAGATATATGGATCTGCAATGTTTGCATTTTGAATATATTTTGACCTGTTTTCACATGAGATTTTTCATATCTGCTTGAACAAATAGTGTACTCTATGCACTCCCCAACCTCAGCATAGTATGATTATTAATATTAGTCAGCAGTTGATTTAATTACATAATTCATGCCAATTTAGCAAAAACAAAAAATATGAGTAAAATAGCAACCATGCTTTCCAGCCCAAAATATACTTATTCCTTTTTTATTTATTCATTTATTTATTTTAAAGATTAGCCACTCGAGATGCCAGGCATTGCAAACTGGACAAATATGTGCCTCTAACAGACATGATCATTGTGGTACCACTCACTGTTGAAACTTCCTGCATTAGCAGTCCATGCACTTCCATGCTACTTTAAAATATAGATAGAGGAAGCTTCTTATCTGAGTGATGAGCCTTATGGGATATAGTGACTTACTTGTATATAGTGCATTTCACTGGTTCTTGTCTAAGATAGCACTATTATCATCCTACTGGCAAGACAAACTATGACTGGGAAGTGATTGGCTATTCATAATGAATATTTTTTCTTAATTTTTACTGTAAAAAAAAAGATCATGTATTAAACTGCAGCTGATGGACTGGTATTATGAAAAAAAAAAGCTGATCCTTAAAGCCAAATACTGAAGAATAGATACTGTAATTTACATAGTGTAAGATGCATTGTTTGAATCAAATTTATCACTTAAGAATTAACTTCAAATGATAAGAAGTTTAGTCATTGTTGTCCTGTGGTTTAACTACAAATGATAGAAATTGTCATCAGTAGTATGTATATAGGTGCACCAGATAATTGAGAACAATTTATAATGTAAAGAAAAATATTAGATATTTAATAGAAAAAAATTGTTTATTTTTGATTTAATAGAAAAAATAACTCTGGTATATTTAAAAGATATCTAAATAATAGATTAGTGGTATCTATTATTGGCATGTAGTGTTGATAAGTTCAGTTGATTAGTTGTATTTTATGGCATATCAACCTTTCTAGGTTAGTCAAGGCAAAATCCAGTTTATATATATATATATATATATATATATATATATATATATATATATATAGTGTATTATTTGGTCCAGTTAAATCGGAGTTGGGAGTAATTCCATCAGGACAAAAAAAAAACATTCAACAGTGAACATTTAAATTTTCCTGGTAAAGAGCTCAAAGTAACTGATATTACAGAGCAATAATTTCTTAAAGAAAAAACAAAAACCGGTCACATTAATCTTAATGTGACCGGTTTTTGTTTTTTCTTTAAGAAATATATATTATATTATGAGAGTGTTGGTCGTCAGTAAATCCCTATGTGGTTATGTGTCGAACCAAGTGCAATATAATATGGAGAGTGCTCAATATCTATGATAGAGCTATTATAATAATAATGATAATAAATAAATATATATTATATATATATATTTAATCCATGGAAAATATTGTTCTGCAACCTAAGGTCTCTTGAAGTTTATAACAACATTCATCAGGCAGTTTATAACATTTGTCTTAAAGTTTATAACAACATTCGTCAGGCCTTCTTAACTGCCTGACGAATGTTATTATAAATTTCAAGAGACCTTAGGTTGCAGAACAATATTTTCCATGGATTAAATATATATATAATATATATTTATTTATGATCATTATTATATATATATATATATATATATATATATATATAAGAAATATGATTTGTAAATGAATAGTTTGTAGGTAACATTTTTAAATGAGCCAGAGCCCATTTGTTTTCATACAGTTTCAAGTATAAAAAAGGATTAAATATTTCTATCTGGCTCATAGGACACTAACAGGTACTACCACTCCAGGTCAGAGTGGACTTGAGAGCCTTGGTAATGAAGAGTTACTCCAAATTCTCTTAACTCCAAGACTTAAGCTTCACCATCAGATGTAGTTTAATGTCATACCCAGGACATCTAGATAAGTCTAAAAAGATTCTAACTTATAAAGTGTCACTTAGAATAATTGACAGGGGATGACTCTGAGATCATTGGGGAACTTGGCTAGGATTGGTTTGTTGGTCGGTTGCTTGTTTTTTACAATGTATCAACCCTTTTTGTGTCATTTAACGCCAAATTAAGGCATTTTGATAAAAGTTTAGCATAAGTACATATTTTTGTTTACACAAAATTAAATGTCAAAACAGTTCTATTTCAAACAATTCAGTTTAACATACGAGGTGCATATGATAAGTTTCCAGACTTTTTTTGTATGGGCATTTAAAATTGTTGTAGACTCTTGAAAATTCAGTATGTTATTGCTATACATCTTAAGAGATGACTAATTTTTATGATTTCAGCTTCAAATGAACAGCTTCAGCAGCAATTGGAATACACCCTACTAAAGCCTGATTATCACAGCTAGTGAATTTCAAAAATGCAATCTGACACTTCAGAAGAATGATATGCAATAAAATTCTGTTTTAAACTTGGAAAAAATGCCACAGAAACGTATGGAATGCTTCAAACTGCTTTTGGACGATCTTGCATGAATCGAGCATCAGTTTTTGAGTGGCATAAGAGATTCAAGGAAGGCAGGCAGGGAGCCTATGAAGGAAGATGAGAGGTGTGGGAGGAGTAAAGAAGTCAATAAACCACAGTTGACTGGCCAAAGGGTTAGGGTTAGGGTTACTATGTTGAGGTTTTAAGGAAGTTCAGGAAGAGATTCCATCAGAAGTGGACAGCACTCTTCAAATCAAGTCAGTAGCATTTCCACCAGGACAATGCACCAGTCCACAACTCCATCCTTGTCACAGACTATTTGACCAAGATGGGCATCAAGACAGTTTGTCACCCTCCCTATAGTCCAGACCTTGCTCCCTGTGACTTTTGGTTATTCCCTAAGCTCAGAAGCTGTTGTTATGAGACAATTGAGGAGATGAAAGAGGCTGTGACGGAGGTCATTGACACGCTCACACAAGAGGATTTCCATGGGGCGTTTCAGAAGTTGTTGGAACGGTACAAGTGCATTGCAGCCAGAGGAGATTACTTCGAAGAGGACTAGAGTTTCATGTGTGTACTATCAATAAAAGTGCCGTACAAAAAATGTCTGGAAACTTATTTGATAATCCTTATACTTTAGTTTCTGAGACTGCATATATTTAGATGCAATAATGCATACGTGTGTAGGTACAAGCATGTCTATATGATAATGAATGCAAAAAGGCATAGCATATATGTATGTATATACATGTAAGTGTATATGTATCTATTAGGGTTCTGTGTGGGCATAGGTAGCATGTGTGTATAGTTTTTTTCAAAAGGGTAGCTAAACAATTTAACGAGGGCTGTCCTTGTGGTGTAATGGTTAAAGCACTGAACTGCAGAATCGCTGTAAACAAGTTTTGAACTCCAGTCATGCTATTACATTCAGTTTCGAATAAATATCCTTGGGAAAGGCATGAACCCCCTTATCCTCCCAGCTATAGGTTAAATAGTACCACTTCTGTTCTTCTACAAGGATGGCTTTGGCATTAAATAACCCATGAAGGTTGATATGCCATTAAATGACGAAACTTAAACAAGTTAACGGGTTTGGCTGAGTTTAATAGATGTTAAAATAGAAAGAGAAGGATTTCTCAAAAGGAATGAAAGCATAATTTTTTTAATGTCCATAATAAACTGAAGTCCTCAGTGCTAGTATAGTCTGAGGCTAGACAAATATTTCATTTTTTTTTTTAGGTATTTTAGTTATGGAAGATCCACATGGGAAAAGTAGTTTTGGTCATGTGATATACATACTACAAACTAGTATGTACCAAAATTTAGCAAAACGTTTGACTCACACTAATCATTATAATTTACATTTAGTCATACCATTCTGAATTTGGTGATGCAAATGGCTGGATAAAAAGTTAATATTTAGTTCTTGTGTATTATAAGTAGTAAAAGTAAGTAAGTAAAGTTAATGACCTTAGTAGAGGGTGACCCGAAGGCTCCCTTTTCAATAGCTACTACACCGAGTGTAGGGGAAGGGCGCTACTCCTTTCCCTGGATTGCTCCACTCGAACCTTGATTCATACCTTATAATGCTGAGTGTTAAGCAAGGAGGCATCAAGTACCATTTTTTTGAGTCTTCGGTATAACTCGACCTGGGATCGAACCCCAGCCTCCCGGGTTATTGGCGAACGTACTCCTAACTTTTTAGCTTAAAAATGTGGGAGCAAAAGTGCACATTATAAACAACTAATTATTGTATGAAATGTCCTTGATTGCATACTATATAACATAAAAAACTTGACTGTAGTCACATATGGCATGGATTGAGGCATTTGATTGGTTTGGTTTTATGGCATATCAACCATTGTTGGTTATTTAATGCCAAATCCTGGTTTTGCATTTCTATTAAATATATGATTTTTAAACACATTTTGGAGATACACTCTATTAAATGATCAAACAGTTCTACAATTCAATTTTGCATAAGTCAACAAAATTAAATAGTTTCAAGTATTGATATAGCTCACCAACAGTTCAATTAAACATCAATCATCTGTTTAAATACAGTAAAATGATCAAACAGCTCTATTTCTAACAATTCAATTCCGCATAAGTCATTTGTTTTCCATTAGTTTACATGTCAAACAGTTTTATTTGACCCATAGATAGGACCTTATCTGGTGCAATAACTCCAGGCCAGAGTGGAACTGGGAGTGATGGCAATGAAAGAGTACTCTGCATTTCCCAAAGCTCAAGCATTACTGGAGCCTTTCTATCAGATTGTTTAGTGTAATATCATGGATACTCACTAGGGAGTCTTACTCCTCAACTGAGAAGCAGTCAGTATATTCGACGGCCCCAAGCGACTGGTCTGGATTTGCCTAGAGTTAAAGTGAAAGGGTAAATATGTTGATTATGCTTAAATGAATATCTACAGTATAGCAGGTAGAGCGCATACCATGGGCAACACTTTACAGGGCGCCATTGAGAGGTACTGGTGGTAAGACCATTTATCTGTGTAAACTAGAGAGGTAAGGTTTACCATCACAGTTTCCATTGCCAGCTGTGAGAGATCATACAGCAAGTTAAAACTAATAATTGTCTTTAATTGGAATCATTTCGAAATGAGGCTTCTTAATCTGAGAATTAATTTTTTTATTTATTGCGGACTTTTTGTCCTCATCTTAGTAGTTTTTGTGTTGTTTTTTCTTTCACTATGTTTCAGCCAAATTTCACCTCTGACCTTCTTCAGGTGATTTACTGCGACCTCAGATAGGAATGCTGAGTCTTGTAACCATATCCCCAGTAATTACTGCCTTCCATAGTTGTTGTCTATCGCACCACGAAGAAGGCCAGAGGTGAAATTTGGCTGAAACATAGTGAAAGAAGAAACAACACAAAAACTACCAAGATGAGGACAAAAAGTCCGCAATAAATAAAAAAATTAATTCTCAGATTAAAACTAATAATTTCATATTTGAGAGCCTCCATCTTTCAGGACAGACTCTGTGATTTTACTCTGCCAAATGTGGAAAGAGAAGAAACTGAAACAAACAAACTTTAACCAGATGAGAGACCAATTTGCATCAGTGAAAGCAAGGAATGTAGATTTGTAATTTTTGCCATGTCGTAGTTTGTTAATCAAAAGCTTAAAATTAACTTGTATTTTTGATCTGATTTTATGGTAATGTTACCTAAAAATATGGGTATAAGGTATTTAGACTGGGGTACAAGTCCAGTTGCTTTGTATAGGAGCTATTTTCCATAGATATACCACTGGTAGTGCCCCTATTCATTTGTCCTAAGTACTTTGGTGACCAAATGTTTAATGGTGGTACATTTGGTGGTTTGGTTTCTTTATTCACATGTTTGATTAATGTACTATTTGATATTTGCTTCTCCCACTGACTCTTCAGTACTTGTGCTTCCATTCATTACTTGACACTAATAATCTCGTTAGTCCACTATTAGTCTTAATTCTTGTTTTATTATCAAGTCTTTCTTTCTTACTAATTGAATTGTTAGTTCTAGCAAGACTTGTAAGCTCAGTATTTTCTTGTTCATTCTTGTTGATATATCTATTACTTCCTGTTTGTTAAGTGAAGAGCTATGTTATTAATAGCCAGCAACATGAAAAATGAAATTGTGGAACTGAGTTCAAATTCTGGTGAAGACTTATCATAATTTTTTCTTTTATTTCATGCTTTTAAATTTTTAAATAACCATTGTCGACCAATATCATTATTAATTTTAACTAATATTTTCCTTCATCATAACTCAATCAGGATGTCATTCTAAGATAATGAGAAAACTCTGCAATAAAGGATAAGCATTCAGTGAGATTCAAACTCAATAGAAAAATTTAGATAAACACACCAGCTGCTCTATGTTAAAGAATGTATCATTGCACTTTTCAGAGAATAAAATATTTGTTGTGGAGTCTCTGAATGGTATGCAGTAAAAAAAAAAAAGTGGTTGGATCACTACTTGTATAATATAAACCATAAGTAACAAATCATTTTGGTTTGGTGATGGTAAAATTATCAACTCACACAATCTGAGATGGTTAATGTAGATATACCATTTGTTGCATTGTATAGGGTGTCTCAAAATAGATGCAACCTATTAATATGATAATTCATATTGCATCAAGTCATCTTTTGTCTGAGTTTTAAAAAGCAATCATATCTCTTCAGAAAGGTCAAACCAGATGACAAGGGCAGAAATTAATTGACTTGGTCCTACAGAGCATGTGAAAGACCAAGTTCTTGGGAATATCTTCAGAGGGACTCCTTCCGACAGAATCTCTTACCACATCCACTTTGTTAGGATATGTCAACTTCCTGCCAGATCTGGAATTTTCTGCTTTCTTCTTGAGGTTGTTTATTGTCCCTGTGGCTTGAATTTTGTGTACCCAATGATAAATTTGGCTTTTCTTGGGGGGTGGGGGATAATTGTTGAAGTTAAACTTCTGGTGAAATTTTACTTGTACAGTTTTGAATGATTTTGTTTCAAAAGAAGTTGTGACACAAAATATTTTTCCTCTCTTGTCCAAGGAATTGTGTTTAAGGATTACTAGTTGTCATAGTATACTATTTTCAAATCTAAAACAAAAAAGAATACATTATTATTAGTAGATTTATGATTGGTTTGGTTTCTTTGTTTAATGGCATATCAACTCTTTTTAGGTTATTTAATGCCAAAGCCATTCTCCTAGAAGAACAGTAAAGGTACTATTTAATCCATAGCTGGGGGGATAAGGGGGTTTATACCTTTCCCAAGGGTATTTGCCCAAAAGTGAACGTAATAGAGTAGATTTATGAGCAGTTACATGGGTCCTACATATATATATTGAGACACCCTATATATATATATATATACTCTGAATGGGCAGAAATAATAGGACAGTCACATGGGTCCCATGTATATTGAGACATCTTGTAGGAGGCATGTTTAGTATAATCATTATCATCATAGGTTGGTTGGTTTTACTGTGTATCAACCCTTTTTGGGTTATTTAATGCTGAACTAAGTCATTTTGAAAAAAAGTTTCAAACAATTCAGTTTAGTATAAGTATAGTTTTTTCTTTACGTACAGTTAAATGTTGAAATAGTTCTATTTCAAACAATTCAGTTTAGCATAAGTATGCAGTTTAAACACACAGTTAATTTCAAACAGTTCAGTTTAGTGTGATTCAGTTTAGTTCTATTTAACCCATAGATAGAACCTTATCAGGTGCTATCACACAGGGATATTGTGGACTTGGAAGCAATGGCAATGAAGGGATACTCTGCATTCCCCAAAGCTCCAGCATTACTGAAGCCTTACCATCAGATTGTTCAGTGTCATATCCAAGGCACTTGTTAGCAGGGGAGGATGTTAACCCTCTGCAGAGATGCAGATGGTGTATTCTGCAGCCCCAGCCAAACGGGTCATATCATCATAGGAAATGGATTTGGTGTCCCGAGTTCAAATCTTGGATGAGGCTATTTATATTCACTTTATGCTAATGCCTTTCGGAAAAAACATGAATCCATCTGTTATTGCCTTGAGTGTCACAGCTGGTGACTTTCAAAAATGCAATCTGACACTTTAGAAGAATGATATGCAATAAAATTGTGTTTTAAATTTTGAAAAAATGCCACAGAAACGTATGGAATGCTTCAAACTGCTTTTGGACGATCTTGCATGAATCGAGCATCAGTTTTTGAGTGGCATAAGAGATTCAAGGAAGGCAGGCAGGGAGCCTGTGAGGGATGATGAGAGGTGTGGGAGGAGTAAGGAAGTCAATACACCGGAGTTGATTGGCCAAAGGGTTAGGCTTAGGGTAACTCTGTTGAGGTTTTAAGGGAGTTCAGAAAGAGATTCCATCAGAAGTGGACAGCACTCTTCAAATCAGGTCAGTAGCATTTCCACCAGGACAATGCACCAGTCCACAACTCCATTCTTCTCACAGACTATTTGACCAAGATGGGCATCAAGACAGTTTGTCACCCTCCCTATAGTCCAGACCTTGCTCCCTGTGACTTTTGGTTATTCCCTAAGCTCAGAAGCTGTCGTTATGAGACAATTGAGGAGAAAACATGAATCCATCTGTTATTGCCTTGAGTTATGGCCAAGTTGTGGGGCAAACTGGCTTTTTTAACCTTGGTTTGGCAACTGATTTTTTTTTACTTGGCATGTAAAAAATTACAGGCTATTATCATCTATAAGAAATATAGAATTACTTGCATTACACTAAGTTGCTAAGAATAGAGTAGCCTGTATGACTTTCATTAAGTGGAACTTGTTGATGTATTGGCCTCTATTTATTTACCATCATTTTCTGTAATAGAAGGGATGTTTTTAGGAATCATATGCTTGAAGAAGACTCTAGAATAGATTGACTGAACCAATGTGCTGACAAAAATGCCTCTTATAATTTTTCTCCATATTCTTTATTAATGAATGTTGATGTTATATTTACTGATGTATTTAATTATTATTTAGTGAGTCTAGTGTGGATGTCTTTACCATCAGAATTATACAACCACTTATCCAAGGAGACAACTGATAGCAACCCCTGAAGAAGATTTAGTTGATTGTTTAGAAAAATGGATAGAACATTCACATTAATGTGTGAGGTCTAAAAGGAAATACTTTGAAATACTAAGGCACTATTGCTCCAGGCGTATATATATATATATATAAAAGTAAGTAAACTTGGTGACTGTAATCGAAGGTAACCTGAAGGTTCTCTTTTCAATAGATACTACACCAAGGTGTAGGGGAGGGTACTACTCCTTTCTCTCAATTGCTCCACTTTACCCTTGATCCTTACCTTATAATGCTGATTGTTAAGCAAGGCGGCATCAAGTACCATTTATTGCGCCTTTGGTATAACTTGACCTGGGGAACTCCGGTCTCCCGGGCCATTGGTGAACACTCTATCCATTAAGCCAATGGACTGAGAAAAAAAAATATATATATATATATATATGATGTCTGTCTCGGTTGATGAGACACTGCTTTCTAGGTAGATGAACTTGTCTACTAGTTTCAGAGAGATACTGTTTAGTGTGGAGATGTCGCCTGTTTGATTAAAGCACATATATTTCGTCTTGTGTGCATTGACATGGAGGCCTATGCCCGCAGCAGCTCATTCCAGACTATGTAGCTGGGTTTCAGCTTGAGCGAGTGCATTTGCCAGAAGCACTATGTCATCAGAATAGGCGGTGTCGGTAATGGTTTTGCAGGGTACCTTCTGCTTCTTTTCTTTGTTAGCTTGAAACCATTTTCTTTGATTTTATCAATAGATGTTCTAAGCACATAGTCTAAACAGATGATAAAGAGGTATGGGGCTAATGTGTCTCCTTGCAGTCCACCTACTACAATGTCGAAGTAGCAAAGGCATGGACAGCTATCAATAGGCTATTGATCCCATGAAAGTCAGGCCTAACTGATAAAATAAAACGCAGTTTCTTCGAAGCAGCTGTGGTGTCGATACTGCTGTATGGATGCACTACATGGACGCTCACTAAACAGATGGAGGAAAAGGTTGACGGCAACTACACGAGACTGCTGTGAGCAATATTGAACAAGTCCTGGAGGTAGTACCCCACAAAGCAGCAGCTATATGGCCACCTACCACCCATTATGAAAACTATCAGAATTAAATGAACCAGACATGTGGGACAATGCTGGAGAAGTAGGAACGAGTGCATAAGTGATGTACTCCTGTGGACACCTTCACATGGACGGGCAAAGGCAGGGTGACCAGCTCGAACCTACATACAGCAGTTCTGTGCCAATATGGTATGTAGCCCTGAGGACCTGCTGGAAGCAATGGGCGATAGGGAGGGGTGGCGAAAGAGGGTCAGGGATATCCATGTTGATGGCGTGACATGATGATTATGATATACATATATATATATATATATAAGAACTACAAGTAAGAAAAGTTTTTGCATAAAATGTGCTTGATGCTATTATGGATACTATAAATCTCTTACTTTAAGTTGCTTCAAATGGAAATATAAAAAAATTGGCTAATCACCAGTCTATTTAGCAAGAGTTATAGTCAAGTATTAAGATGTTAGTAGATGTGACATCATGCAAAAAAGAAAAATCAAACAAAATGAAAAAAAAAGATAATGTGATTTAGTGTTAGTGCTCATGACATTCAAATGAAAAAAAAACTTTTTCTGGCATTCTAAAATAAAGGAGAATAAATCATGGAATGATTCTAGGTCAGGAGGTAAATGACTCAAGAGAAATCTATTAACATGTCTATAACTATATGTCTGATTGAATAAGACAAATAAGTCCTGGCAGCAACACCCCACAAGGCACCAACTATACGGCCACCTGCCTTCCATCACAAAAACTATCCAAGTGAGATGAACCAGACACACAGGACACTGCTGGAGAAGCAGGGACAAACTCATAAGTGATGTACTCTTATGGACCCCCACATATGACCAAGAAAAAGCAGGACGACCAGCTCGAACATACATACAGCAGCTATGTGAGGATACGGGATGTAGCCCTGAAAACCTGTCAGAGGTGATGAATGATGGGTAAAAGTGGCAAGAGAGGGTCAGGGATATCTGCACTAGTGGCATGACATGATGATGATAATGATTAGGGATCCATTCAAATCTTTATATGAGTTACCTGACATTTGAATGGAATGAATTAAAAAATGTGGCCTACTTCCCCACCCCCCGAGTACTTTAACCCCATTCAGAGATATCTTCAGGGTAATGAGCAATTTTAAATGACAAACTTAATGACAAGTCATATGTATTTATTCAAAGAGGAGGAGTGAGAGGAGAATTTATGAAAAAAGAACTTTACTGGTGGTAAGAGGAAGAATTGATGGGAAAAAAATGTTAAAAGCATTTCAGAAAGCAGCTGCTATCTTTGAAATTGATCTTGTTTAAGGAATGTTTGTTAATCTTTATATGGAGAGCTTCAAGTATTTGAAGTTATTGTTTGTTTTTTCTTTGCCTAATGTTCAGGTATTTTCAGTTAGAATTTTTCAGTATTTGGAGGAGGGGCACATATGTACTTTAAGGTGTTGAGAGATGGCACTACTGTTAGGTAGGTGGAGTGTTAATGTCTCAGTAGAAGTGTTGTAGTCAAAAAACAGGAATTGGTTTGTATGTAAGAGTGACCATTTGAAAAAAGATTTTTATAAAAGAAGAAATTGTAAAAATAAACTTTGGCATATTTAAACTAGGTTGGCCTGTCAATAAAAAAATCATTTTTTAGGTGACTTTCTTCTACTAAGACAATTTGTCACTTTCAAAAAGTATTGATTTTATATGATTTTAAATGGAAGGGTGGTAGATCTAATTTAGTAAAAAAAAATAATAGAATGTAAAATAACAATAAATAAAATAAAATAAATTCATAAGAAATTCATAATAAAAATAAATAATAAAATTTAAGATAAAAATAAATAAACATTGGCCTAGTGGTCTGCCAATGTGGCATTCCAATGGTGTTCGCGTCATACCAAAGACTTTAAAAATAGTACTTGATACCTCCTTGCTTAACACTCAGCATTATAAGGTAAGGATCAAGGGTAAAGTGGAGCAATTGAGAGAAAGGAGTAGTACCCTCCCCTACACCTTGGTGTAGTATCTATTGAAAAGAGAACCTTCAGGTTACCTTCGATTACAGTCACCAAGTTTACTTACTTTTATATATATATATATATATATATGCCTGGAGCAATAGTGCCTTAGTATTTCAAAGTATTTCCCTTTAGACCTCACACATTAATCTGAATGTTCCATCCATTTTTCTAAACAATCAACTAAATCCTCTTCAGGGGTTGCTATCAGTTGTCTCCTTGGATAAGTGGTTGTATAATTCTGATGGTAAAGACATCCACACTAGACTCAGTGTAGTAGTTATCGAAAAGGGAGCCTTCTGGTCGCCCTTGACTAAGGTCGCGAACTTTACTTACTTTACTAATAAAATTTAGAATAAAGATACCATCTTTGCTATACAGATACCTGTTCACGAGTTATGTTTTCCATGTTTTTATTTTCAGATTTTAACTTTGAAATTTTAACTTTGAAATATTGTTCACATCATTGAAACTTGCTTCTACTATGAGGGACTTCATTCAAGGTCACTGTCTCACTCCTGTTTTGTTTGGTTTCTTTGTTTTAATGGCATATCAATCTTTGAGGGTTATTTAATGCCTAATTCATCCTTGTAGAAGAACGGTAGTGGTACTATTAACCCATAGCTGGAGGCATAAAGGGGTTCATACTCTTCTCAAGGGTATTTGTCCAAAAGTGAATGCAATAACATGACGAGTTTGAACTCACTGACTGTGACCACACAGTATAGTATTGTAACCACTATACCACAGGGACTCCCCTTCTTACTCATGAGAACATAGTGGTGAGCAATCATATGACCAAAAACAAGCCTTTTTTGGCCAATCAGAAGGTACCATAAACTGAGGCTATGGATGCTTCCTTTATCCCATTCAAAACAATATAAATGACACCTCATTATCCACAATCGGCTGTTCTCATTCTTACAGTCCCCCATGCATCTTCTACACATAGTTTCCTTGCTCAGTTCAGTGGTTAGCCATGGACAACACTCAGAACATATCCTTTTGGGACCAAACTTCTTCACTTGACACATGTGTTAGAATTTGTTTGTAATGCTTGTTAGCTGTGAGTAAATACTCGTTCATGTAAAAAGCAATGCTACGACTTGAGGCGGGATTATATGGACATTGGGGCATTCCATTGCTCTCAAGTGGCCAAGTTCATTCTCTGGACAGTGATTGGTTGCTGGTCCAGTGAATGGGCATATTAGTGTATGTATACACTTGCTTGCTTAATATGTTACATATTCGGTATTGGGTTACCGCCCATTTTATTATTTTTTGTCTTCGAGCTGTTGAACCGGTAAGTGTTGTTCTTGTTTATTTTGCACGTTAGAGTAATGACTTCTACATGAAGAACAGTCCACAAAGAGTAAGTTCAACCTTGAACACTTACTGGAGAATCTTTGTGGAGCAGTGGTTAACACACTGGACTGCAACATTGTAGTAAGTGAGTTTGAACTCCAATCACACTATTGTATTCCCTTGGAAAAAGTATGAACTCCTTTATCTGCCCAGTTGGCTGGGGCTGTAGAATACACTGACTGCACCTCTGCAGAGGGGTAAGAACCCCCCCCCGCTAACGAGTGTCCTGGATATGACACTAAACAATCTGATAGTGAGGTTCCAGCAGTGCTGGAGCTTTAGGGAATGCGGAGCACCCCTTTATTGCCATTGCTCCCAGGTCCACTCTGGCTCGGAGTGGTAGCACCTGATTGGGCCCTATCTATGGGTTAAATAGAACTAACAGCATACTAATGCTAAACTGAATTGTTTGAGTAAACTGAATAGCTTGAAATAGAAATGTTTTTGACAATTAAACCGTACTTACATTTAAACTGCGTGCTTATGCTTAACTGAATTATTTCAAATTGAACTGTTTTTCGACATTAAAACTGTATTTACACTTAACTGAATTGTTACATATAACGGCTTGAATAGTTTGAAATAGAAATGTTTTTGACCATTAATCTGTGTACTTGTGCTAAACTGAATTGTTTTAAAAAGAACAGATTATTTACATAAAAATGGATTTTGCGTTAAATAACCTACAAAGGTTGATATGCCATAAAACCCAATAAACCAAACCTTATCTCCCCAGTTATGGGTTAGATAGTTCCACTACTGTTCTTTTACAAGGATGGATTTAGCATCAAATAACCCACAAATGTTGATATGCCTTCAAAGAAACCAAACAAAACTAAATACTTACCAAGAACTCAACTATCTTCGAACTGACATTCAACAACTTAGCTTCTTTCTTAGCTCCCTACCCCACCCCCCAAAAAACATCTGGTACATTTGTGTATATAAATTTCAGCCTATTTGTTAATTCTATTGTTATTTCTTACCTTTTCTTTCACCCCAAGCAATGCAATATTCCTGGTCAAGTCAGCCTTCTCCTCTTCTCTCTCTCTCTCTTATCTTGTGTTACCATACACGATTATATCATGTTTAATGATGACTGTGAGGATAGTAATATCAAAGACAGTTATTCCAGCAGAAATTTCATCTTTTATTTTGAGTCAAACACATGGCATGCAAGATTGCACTAAGAGAAATATAGAAATGTTAGCATGACCCACAAACATCGGGGTTGCTAGGTGGTACTCTCCTCACTGTTTAAACTAATCAATTTATCTGATTTTATATGTCTTCCTTAACTCATGATTAATAATTGTGCTTGCAGTTTTATATTTCAAATTAATATTTGATGCAAGATATAGTGTAAAACATTGTAAGATCTCAAAAAAATATTCATTTGTAAATTAAACCATTATCTCTGATTCTTCTGTAGCCACCTCAGTGGGGCAAAAAATATGCTGATTGTATCCCTGGAGGGGAGTAAGACTTTTCACAAAAAAGGATTTTTTCCCCAGGTAGGACAGTAAACTGCATCCGAAAGTGAGGCTCCAATTCCAGAGATTTGGAGAGTGAGGAGTATTCCTTCTTTGTTCCATTACACCTAGGTTCACTCTGACACTAAACTGCATTCGATAGTGAGGCTCCAATTCCAGAGATCTGGAGAGTGTGGAGTATTCTTTCATTGTTCCATTACTCCTAGGTTCACTCTGATACTAAACTACATCTGATAGTGAGGCTCCAGTTCTGGAGATCTAGAGAGTGTGGAGTATTCCTTCATTACCATTACTTCCAGGTCAACTCTGACCTGGAGTGGTAGTACCTGTTAAAGTCGTATCTATTGGTGAAATAGATCTGTTTAAAAGTTATTCATATTTGATAAGACAATGTACAACCCCACCAAAAAAGAAAAAATACACAATGTAGAGTAGAAATGGACTGTCCCATTAAATAATGGGAGCTTCCGTAGGTAAGCATGGAACTATAGGTTGATATTCCATTGAACAAAGAAACCAAACCTAAACCACCCAAATGTACGTAAGTTATGTTGTATGCATACCGACGCAATAATAAAGATGCAGGAAGACTTCTTTAGAAAAATATATACCTCTCACATTATTGTAACGTTTGTATGTGAGAGGGAGCTGGAGACCGCACAGAAACTGTAATATTTTGACCCCCAATCTTATGGCCATCAGCATTGTGTCTTTCTCGTTCTCCAGGGCTGCTCAACCGGAGGACCAGAGGCCTACTCTGCTGGGTGATGGCTTTCTTTACTGCATCTTATCAGCAACTTCTCTGGACCCTAACTCATCAGGGCCCCAAGGCCCCTTCAGCCTGATGTGGCTTTCCCTACCACATCTTCGTGCCTGTGGTGTAATGGTTATCATTGCAGGATGTGGACACGACGACACGAGTTCAAATCCTGGACAAGCCTGATTACATTTCACATAGCACTAATACCCTTGAGAAAGGTATGAATCCAAATATTCTCCCTCCAGCTATGGGTAAATAGTAGGACAGACTAGGTTCTTCAGCCTTGGTCTAGGAGAAGGAAAACTCTGAATTGAAACCTGTTAAACTCCGCTTAAAAATTGACCTTGTGTCATATTCTGTCCGAGCGGAGGGGTTGGTAAATAGGATAACTCCGTCTCCAACTGTCTTGACTGAGTTATATAATAGTTCAACGCCCACTCAGTCGCGTACTCGATCTTTGGAATCGCATGTTGGATCGTCGTCGAGCGGAAATAACTGTCATGCAGTTCAGAGGTCACTCTCTTCCGGTGCGTCAGTCTATGAGAGTATCATGGGATTTTTTACCTCGTCCCATTTCATCAGCCAATTTCTGCCCACGCGATTTCATCTCATAACTGCCATTAAAATGTGTCACTTCCTTCCGGTGCATCACCTTGGAATGGCATTTTTGGCCGGGTTGAAGGCCAAAATACAACAGTTACTCTTTGCTTTTTAAAGTGATGTGGTAATATTATTGGTAATACAAAAAGATCATTGCCCAGTTGGCTGGGTCTGGAGAATAATTCACTGACTACTTCTATACTGAAGGGTAAGAGCCCCCCACCAACGAGTGTCCTGGATATGACACTAAACTGAATTATTTGAAATGGAACTGTTTTTATATGCTAAACTGAATTGTTTGTAATAAAACTGTTTGTATAAAAATGGATTTGGCATTAAATAACCTACAAAGGTTGATATGCCATAAAACCCAAACAAACACACACATGTGTATAACATGCACCCCTTAATTATTTGTGTATAACCCACATCCTTAAATTATTTGTGTATAATACTTGTGTATAAAATAAACACCTAAATTATTTGTATATAACACACATCTATAAAATTATTTATGTATAACATGCACTCCTGAATTATTTGTGTATAACATGCACTACTAAATTACTTGTGTATAGCACAAATGTGTGTATAATACATACCCCTAAATTATTTGTGTATAACACACACATATGTATTACATGCACCCCTAAATTATTTGTAAATAAGACACACGTGTATATAAAATGCATCCCTAAATCAAGCTAAAAATTCTAAAGAAAAAAATCCTAAAAACTGTATTTTGTATATAATACACACAGACATTTTAGAATTTGTGGCATCTAAATTACCAACTCTTTATCTGTTTTTTGAGGGTAAAAATAAAAATTTATACAGTTTACTTATGATAGGAAACAAAATATTTATGCTGTATTCTGAGCAAACACACAGACATGTTCACAGAAAAATACAACAAAGCTTGTGGCAAAAATAAGTTCACATGAGAAAAAACAAAATTATAAACAAATACAAATTCTATAGAAAAATATATATAACTAAGGTAAGTGGGTTTTCTGAAGAAGCCACTGCCCTAACGTGCAAGATAAAATAATAACAACACTTACCGGCTTGGCTGGCGTCCAGCTAGCAGACAAAAATATGTCAATGAGTTGGCCAGTATATATGAATGCTAACCTAGCCACTCCTGGGCTGGCTGCCAATCACTGTCCAGGGAATGGATTAGACCCCCTGCGCATCGTGGAATGCCCGATGTGCATATAATCTTCCCCTCCTCATGCTCAAGTGAGTATTCACCTTGACGCATAATTCGATACATGTGGACTGTATTCAAGTACAATATACAACAGAACCTCGACTGACCCTACTCTCTAAAGGACATGTATGACACATATAATCGGTCAGTACATTTTTCAAACAAACCAATTACTGGCTTCCATATGTTGTGCCAGATTCAAAGACATGTCTAGTTCTCTTTTTCCAACCGAGCTCAGTAATGAGTGGACATTAAAATTGTCTCTGTTATGATTCCAGCTGTGAACTAGAGCCATGTGAAGTACATTAAACTTTGGTATATACGACACAATGACTTCAGTTAAGTGGACTATTATAAGTTTATTCTTTGATGATATTATATAGCTGTAAACAGAACAATTTGTTTGCAACAGTAATATAATACTGTGAAATTCCAATGTGTTCATGTTTTTCCTGATACTAACTTTTTTCTGTTTACAACTTAACCAACATATTTGCAGCCCAAATTTACAATAAATCTTGTGGCTGTAGCAGCATTAGACAAAAGTGTTTGTTACACATTAGTTAGTTTGGACCATAGATATAATTTACATTCAGTCATGTCATCCTGAATATGGTGAAGCATATAGCCGAATAAAAAGTTAATATTTAGTTCTTGTGTATAATATGCACCTCTAAGTTTTAGGCTTAAAAATGTAGAAAAAAATGTGCATGTTATACATGATTAATTATGGTATATTATATGACAAAACAAGGTAAAAAAAAGGTAAGGATCAGGGGTAAAGTAGAGCAATCCAGGGAATATAGTAGCGCCCTTCCCTACACCATAGTGTTGTAGGTATTGAAAATTGAGCCTTCGAGTCACCCTCAACTACGGTCATAAACTTTATATGACATAGTTTATAAGGTTATTTTTGTGGGGGACAACTGCTTATTAGAACTTGCCTCAGAGCTGTTAATTTTGAGTGCAGTCTCCTTATTGTGATTAATAGCGTAAGAGATACATTGTAATACACAGTTTGTTTTTTAATTTATATATATCTTGGCAATTATGGTATAAATCATAGCATTATATTCTTGCAAAAACTTCCTGTAGAAAACTAGTTTTTGATTGGGTATTTAGTCTCTAGTTCTCATAAAAGACAACACTGGGAAGTTTTGCACACACCTAATATATAATTCTTGGTATATTCTGAAACATTTTTTTTGGCATTTCCTGCAAATGATATCAGCAGATTTGTGGAATTTATATAACAAATCTTCAACTTAGATTCCTGTATTTAGTTTAACAGCAGATGTGTATTTATGAATAAAAACATCTGGATCTAGTACATATCATAAATTTATACAGAAAATGGTTCCTTTTTTGAGTTGTGAGGTAAATGCTAAAATATGGTTAACTTCATACTAATCCTAAACACTGAAAATTTATAGCCTACAAAATAAGTCCAGCTAAGATTTATAGCCAACAAAATAAGTCCAGTCAAGATTTATAGCCTACAAAATAAATTCAGCCAAGATTTATAGCCTACAAGATAAGTTTGGCCAAAATTTATGATCTTAAACATAAAACTGGGCCTCAAAAATAAAAAAAATATTTTCTATGGACAAAAATATATAAAAATTCTCTGATTATCCCACTTTCTCTTTTATCAAATCATTAGTGCATCTATATACACAAATAATTATGATATACATTTCTAATTTATGTGCTGGAGACATTTAGATGCTTCTAAAATATCTTTGTTAATAAGTAGTGGGCCATTCATATAATCATTGTGACTCAGAATTAATATACTTGCTATTAAGTAAAATTTAGAAACAATGTATATAAAGGACATGGCAATTTAGTTCCATTATTAACAGAAGGGGCTTTGTATTCCATGCTCATTTAGAGAATTGTCTTTCCAAACAAAGGTTAAACATGTCTTTACAATGATCAGCATTAATAGTACCATCTATATTATATGAATAAAATATTAACACTAGCATCAATACAAAGACAAGCATGGAATTTTGGCCTCTGCATAAGTTGATTGTTTGGCACCATGTTACATAATGGGGGTCTGTTGCATTTATCAATAATTGTGGACTTTGACAACACAAGTGGCAAATATATATATATATATATATATATATATTCATATATATATAAAGTTTATAAAATAATGATTTATTGTATTGCATTTGATTCATGTAAAATTTGTTTTATGAAGTGAACTCCTGACTGTTCATATCTATCTCAGTCTATTTCAGTTTGTTAGTATCTATATGTCAATCCCAGTCTGTTAATATCTATAAATCATGTTCAATCTGTTTATTATCTATCTATCTAAGGAGGTGCTCGTGGTGTAGTCGTTATGGAGGTGCTCGTGGTGTAGTCGTTATGGAGGTGCTCGTGGTGTAGTCGTTATCGTCTTAGGAAATGGACACGGCGACACGAGTTCAAATCCTGGACGAGACTGATTGCATTTCACATAGCACTAATACCCTTGGGGAAGGTATGAATCCAATAATTCTCTCTCCAGCTATGGGTAAATAGCTGGACAGACTAGGTTCTTCAGTCTTGGTAAGGCAACTAGTCTAGGAGAAGGAAAACTCTGAATTCAAACCTGTTAAACTCCGCTTAAAAATTGACCTTGTGTCATCTCCTGCCCGAGCGGAGGGGTTGGTAAATAGTATCTATCTATCTTGCTATTCATTTCAGTTTGTTTCTATCAATATATCAATTCCAGTTTGTGACTATCTATCATTCTCAGTCTGTTCATTATCTATCTAGTTTGCTTTTTATTTCAGTTTATATATCAATCCCAGTTTCTATCTATCTATCTATCTCTGTCCACTCATATCTATTTATCTGTTTATTTAACTTTGTACATATTTATTTCGGTCTGTTCATATCTATCAAGCTCAATCTGTTAATATCTATTGATCGATCTCAGTCTACACATATCTATCTATCTATCTCAATCTCTCAATTCATACATCTATCTATCTCCATTCAAATCTAGCTAACTAGTTGTCTATTCATATCTATCAATCTTAAATCTATCTTAGTCTGTTTCTCTCTTATTCTCAGTCTGTTCATATTTATCTATTTACTTATAAATGCCATTTATACCTAAAACATATATCTCCTGCTTATGAATTAAACCCAACTTAATATATTTAATTCAATTTAATATGATGTCCAAAATTGATTATTGTTATATGAAAATCTATGAACTTTAATAAGATAATAAAACCATTTCCAATAAAGAAAAGAAGCTAATTACAATCATAATATTAAGGTATCAACATTTTAGCTACCTTATGAGTAGAGTGTTCGCCAATGGTCCGGGAGACCAATGTTCAATCCTTGATCAAGTCCTACCAAAGACTCAAAAAATGGTACTTGACGCTGTCTTCCTTAGCACTCAGCACTATAAGGTAAGGACCAAAAGTAAAGTGGAGCAATCCTGGGAATGGAGTAGCACCCTCCCCTACATCTTGGTGTAGTAGCTATTGAAAAGGGAGCCTTTGGGTCACCCTCGACTAAGGTTGCCAACTTTACTTATATATATATATATATATATATTAATTTGAAATCTCTGTCTAGTTGAAAACAAGAAATAATTGAATGTTCTCTTGGAATTTCTGTATAAAACTACTACAGAAAACAAACTAAATTTTGCTCTAAAAGAATTATTACCAGTGTTCTCAGCATTGATCTGGTGTAACTCTGTAGCTAAATATTATAAGAGATAATATTCTAAGTATATATATATATATATATATTAATTATACAATATAGAACCAATATGCATGTATTTACTTACCCTCTCAACCACTGGCAGGATCTGATAAATGTCATTTTTTTTTTAAAGAGTAAAGCTGGTTTTGAATTCAGATTTTTCCTTCTCCTTGACTAGTTACCATATCAAAACCAAAAAACCCAGTCTGCTCTACTATTTACCCATAGTGGAAAAACAGATTGATTCATACCTTTCTCGGGTCCCATTTTCTGTGGCAATAACCATGATGCTAAGGGTGCTTCCTTGAACCATTTAAAACAGGGGTTCCCAACAAAAGATTAATGAGTTCCATCTGCATTTGTTGGAAGGAGTCACTGAGGCATAGTGGTTAACATGATGGACTGTGACATCAAAGTAAGAGAGTTCAAACTTCAGTCAGGCTATTATTTTCACTTTCAGACTAATACCCTGGGGAAAAGTATGAACTCCCTTATTCGCACCAGCCATGTGTTAAATTGAACCACTACTGTGGTACTATTTAAGGATGGCTTTTGTATTAAATAATCCGTAAAGATTAATATGCCATTAAACAATAATCCATAAAGGTTGATATGCCATTAAACAATAATCATGAAGGTTTATATGTCATTAAACAATAATCATGAACATTGATATGCCATTAAACAATAATCATGAACATTGATATACCATTAAACAATAATCATGAACATTGATATGCAATTAAACAACAATCCATGAAGGTTGATATGCCATTAAAAATAATCCATGACAGTTGATATGCAATTAAACAATAATCCATGAAAGTTAATTTGCCATTAAGCAATAATCCATGAAGGTTGATATGTCATTAAACAAAGAAACCAATTAAATCATCTGCATTTGTTTCAGTACTTTTTCTCAGTCAATATCGAAAGGGGAAGAGAAAATTTAGAAAATTGGGCGTAGGCATATACAAATGGGCCTCAAAGATTGGAGATTGAGGACCCCTGATATAGAATCAATATGAAGATTGCTAATGATTTAATTACAGCTGATCCTCATTTTATAATAATCAAAATACCAAATTCTTTTACTGTATAATGCTATATTCATAATAACAATTTGATAATTAATTAATTAATCTAAATTAATGTTTTCTTCTTTTCCTCAATTTTGGTTGCTTTGTTAATCCTTAGTATCCTGAGCTTCATACTGTTATATATCACCTTGACCTGTGATGAATCCGGCAGATGTTGTTGACAGATATATCTGGCCGTTGGTAAAATCAACAAAACGATTTCAGAACAAACATTGCATGGATGTTAGGCATGACCAGTGAAAGGCAAGCCTGGTGTGGGCTGTGGCCAATGAAAGGCAAGCATTGCATGGGCGTAGGCCATGACCAGTGAGTGAGAAGCATTGCATGTGGTTGGATGGGAGTTATAAGACTAAATAAGGTCGAGAATTTTGGGCTGAAGCAAGTCCTGCTGGCAATTCTGACTCCTGACAGCCCCTTTGTATGAGTGAACTCTCTCTCTCTCCGATCACTCTACTGCTCCACACAAGCATCACCATTGAGGAATAAAGATATAAGATTAAATTTTTATATATGTTCCCCATTGTTGTTAAGATCCAGCAGTAATATACTCCTATTTACCCAACCCCTCTGCTTGGGCAGGATATGACACAAGGTCAATTTTTAAGCGGAGTTTAACAGGTTTGAATTTAGAGTTTTCCTTCTCCTAGACTAGTTACCTCAGCAAGGCTGAAGAACCTAGTCTACCCTACTATTTACTGGAGGGAGAATAATTGGATTCATACCTTTCCCAAGGGTATTAGTGCTATGTGAAATGCAATCAGTCTCGTCCAGGATTTGAACTTGTGTCGCCGCATCCATTTCCTACGACGATAACCATTACATCATGGCACCTCCAGCAGTAATATACTACACCCATGGGCCCGTCCAACTCTGAGCTTTTCACTGAAAATAAAAGATATTCTAATCTGTTATTTAACAGGCAAATCAACCAAAAAGAAATACTTCAAAGGAGATAGAGAACATTAAAGTCTGTATATATATATATATATATATATAATCATTATTCCATTGTGCTGCTAGCATGGACTTCCCTAACTCTCTCTCATCATTTTTCTCTATCATTCATCAGTTCTGGCTGGTCTACATTCTGTGTCTGCAAGCAGCTTTTGTAGATAAGTTCTAGCTGGTTGTCCTACACTTGCACATCTGTGTGAAGGGGTCCATAGGAGAACATTGCTTATGAGTTCATTCTTACTTCTCCAGCAGTGTCCTGCATGTTTTGTTTGTCTAATTTGGATGGTCTTCAAGATGGATGATAGGCGGCCGTACAGCTGCTGTTTTGCGGGATGTTGCTTCCAGGATTTGTGTAATATAGCTTGTAGCATCCTTTTGCAATTGCCATCAAGCTTTTTATCTATATGCTTAGTCAGCATCCAAGTGGTGCATCCATACAGTAGTATGGAGACTGCCATTGCTTGGAAAAAATTGTTTTATTTTATTGGATAGGTCTGACTTCCATATGACTGATAACCTATTGATAGTTGTTCATGCCTTCGCTAGTCATGTATTGATGTCATTTTCCATAGATGAGATGTTGCTTCTGAGTTAGGTAAACTTGTCCACATGTTTCAGAGAACCACCATTTAGTGTGGAGATATTGCCTTTCATGGCTAAATATCCAAAACCTTTGGTTATCATTTTATAGACTGTCCCTGAAAACAAACAATTTTTAATCTTAAAGATGAGGATTCCCTGGCTGGAATTCAGGTTGCCAGGGTATATTTATTCCTAAATAGTAGCACAAATACTGGTTCTAAGGGTTAATTAGAACTTACTCTGGGTTCATTGTTATCTCGATGAAAGCAAGGAAGAAGCCATATCTGAAACAACAATAATAGATAAGCTCTTAGTATAATTCAAACTCTCATCCCCCTTTTACCTTAGGAAATTTCTAGTTTTCTATACCAATCACTTTTTTTGACTACTCGAGCAATTGGCATTGCTGTTGTATAAATAAACCTACCCAATTCATTTGTCTTTGATTTGTTGTTGCCATATAATCTTTTTGATATCAAATTTTTAGATGAAAATTGTCTATCATCATTATTAAATTTAACTAATATTTTCTTTAACTTTGGAAGATATAAATTTTTGTAATCTGTTATTTAATAGCTAAGGCAATAACAATGTAGAAATTGTGTTACCAGTGTAGATGAATATTAGTTGGAAAAGAATAAAACAATTATATACAGTTAAAAGCAATGAGAAAACATAATAAAGATTATAAAAAGTAATGAGCAACAAAGAGAGTGAATAAAGGTGTAGAAATGTCTTTATTTCCTAATGTAGAATGTTGTAATCTGTTATTTAACAGTTAAGACAATAACAATATAGAAAAAGGGAGTCTTTTGCAGAGGAATACTAGTTGGGAAAATGTTGTTCCCTCCTAAGAATAAAGAGAATCCCTAGCAGAAGAATATAAGTTGAAGTGTTGTTTCCTCTTAAGAATAAAGTAAGTCCGTTACAGAGTAATGTTAGTTGGAGAAGTGTTATTTCCTCTTAAGATTAAAGTAAGTCCCTTACAGAGTAATATTAGTTGGAGAAGTGTTATTTCCCCTTAAGATTAAAGTAAGTCCCTTACAGAGTAATATTAGTTGGAGAAGTGTTATTTCCTCTTACGAATAAAGTAAGTCCCTTACAGAGTGATATTACTTGGAGAAGTGTTATTTCCCCTTAAGAATAAAGTAAGTCCCTTACAGAGTAATATTAGTTGGAGAAGTGTTATTTCCTCTTAAGAATAAAGTAAGTCCCTTACAGAGTGATATTAGTTGGAGAAGTGTTATTTCCTCTTAAGAATAAAGTAAGTCCCTTACAGAGTAATATTAGTTGGAGAAGTGTTATTTCCTCTTAAGAATAAAGTAAGTCCCTTACAGAGTGATATTAGTTGGAGAAGTGTTATTTCCTCTTAAGAATAAAGTAAGTCCCTTACAGAGTAATATTAGTTGGAGAACTGTTATTTCTTCTTACGAATAAAGTAAGTCCCTTACAGAGTAATATTAGTTGGAGAACTGTTATTTCCTCTTAAGAATAAAGTAAGTCCCTTACAGAGTGATATTAGTTGGAGAAGTGTTATTTCCTCTTACGAATAAATATAAGAATGATTATGTACAATTAACAGCAACATATTTTAATGCCTCAGCAAACTTGATAGAAAAAATATAAAATGAAATGAGGTGAATAAAGGTATCTAAAAAGAAATGTCCTAGTCAATGTGTATGTGAAGTTCTAAGAGAAATGTTGAAGACTTACATATTTGAGAAGTGTTTCTTTGTTGTTGGTTATGTGGAATTAGATATGCCTGTGTAGTAGCAAGTAAGCTTAAGATGTATGCTGTAGTTGGGAGTACATGTAATTGTTTAGTGGATATGTTACTCTCCAATTTGTAGTGAGTGAGTTCCCATCCATATTTTACGGGTATTACTTTCAGGTTTAATTCCCACCACAAATACAGCACAAATTTTACAAGCACGTAAAACAAATGGAATATGACAACAACAAACATTAAGAAACAAACAATTTAATATTCATAACAAAACAGGAATAAAAATTAATGAAAAACATAATGTACAAGCAGCCTTTGTAGAAATACAGTTATGGCCAGTTAAATGAAAATAGGGTTGTTCACCCATGTGTGTGTTTACATGTAAGTAAAGTTTATCAAATAAATGGGTCCATGATTAGCCAAAATAAGGAGGGTAAAAATAATTGGCTTTACTTACATATATGGGTATGTGTGTGTGTGTATATATATATATATATATATATATATATATGAATGATGGACTGTAAGTATGGGTCTTTGCTTTCATTAAGTCTGCACATGTGTTTTCTTAAGATTTTGGCGACAACATGTCGCATTGATAAAAGAAGGTTGCATGCCTTTTCCCTTTGAGTCTTATGGTGTAGTTCTCTATGCTCTGTTCATGACCTCGTAGTGTAAAGTCTTTTTGGTAGTAGACGGAATGAACATTTGGCCGTGGAAGAAATGAATTGAATGACTGAATGACCTGGTTGATTAAATTTGTTATTTATACTTTTTGGGGTCACTAAAGTGGATCAAAAAATAGTCTTATTGCAGGTCCTAAAACTCAAGCGTGTAGAGATTTCTTGACCTATCAGATTCATATATTTACTTATTTGTTTTAGAGCCTAAAAATTTTCTTTTAATTAGTTTCTGATCCGGATTTTCTAGAATGTTCTTATTCTATGTTTTTAGCTGATTGGTTGAAAAATATAAAAATGTAACTTCAATGCTAATGCGATTTTGATCCAAAATTTCTAGAATGTTTGTGGGGATTTAGGAATTAACAGTAAAACTCCCAACCAGATATTGACTCGTCGGCTGCCAGATACAAAATGTATAAACGCGTCACCACGCATAAGGCTCCACACATCCATCCGGTTAAAATCAGAAAAAAGAAAAATAATAAAAAGTAAAGTAGCCAATAGGAAGCGGTCGCGCCAAAATTAGAAGGATTTTGGAGTGACGAATTTGGAGCCGGTGAAGAGAGATAAATACTCAGGTTTTCTGTGAACCGACCTCTTTTTCGGGTAGTGACGTCGAACCGACAACACCGATTTTACTGTCTGGTGTTTTGGGCACCACGCTACGTCTTGGGACGTAGCGTTGGTTAGTCCATTCACCAAGTAAATAAAGGAAAGTATGGAAGAAATGTTTTCGTCTCTTATCTGTTTCTATCTTTTCTTTTTGTATATTTCTTTTGGACTTTCTTTGGGCAAGGCATTGCGCCAGCCAGTCAACATGGGGTAAAATAATATAACCAAAATATGGAGTCAGATATCTTACGGTAACACAGCCTTGCCCTTAGCCCCTGACCTCCTAAAAGCCTTCAAACCCCACATGTTCTTATGTATATTTTTGGGGTTGATTATTTTAAGGCTAAAAAAATGTGTATTCTATACTGTTAATGATTCAGTTAAGTTTAATGTGACATCAAGATAAAAACATTCTTCCAAAGGAATAAGACACATCCTGCTTCTAAGGCATTTTGCAGGTGAAGAAAATGAGAGTTCCATCTATATATCAATTTGGCAATGTCATCTAGTGGTCATTAGCAGAAAGTATTTGGCAGACAACAATGGTAATTCCAAATCCTGGCCAGAATTCAGACCACCTGGGTATATGTAGTTCAAGGAAATGGCATAGATATCAGCTGCTCAGGTACCAAGGGTTAAATTTTTATCTTTTTAAGGGCAATTGCTGCTGTAGGATATTTTTGTTAATGTTGAGATAAGGTAGCAGAATCCAGTCTCACGTGAAATCAGGAGCGTTAAAATCTTCCACTGCTTAAGTTCATATTACACAGTAATTTTTTAGATGTTTATTGTATTTTCAAAGCCAATTACAATGTCTGCCGAACACTGAAGTGTATCTCCTGCCTCTGACAAAGGGAAAGAAAGGAAATTTATTGTCTTGGAAGAGAAACTCAAGATAATAACCTAGATAGGTCATTTTTGACATACAATTATTTTGCTTTATGATTATAAAGAGGAAAATTAAGTGAAATAGAATTGTAGATCAAGGTTCAAATGAGAACAGGTTTTTTCTTTCTTTACTTATTACTGCATGGACATCAGTAATGGAGAGTCATTTACCTATGGCTCCACTTACCTACTTTTTTCTCTATTTACAATTAAAAGTCAAACTATGATAAATGAAGTATTATGTGATTGAGACTGGAGAGACTGGGGAAGAAACACTGACCCATTCCTTTGACTGAGATTAGAACCAATGAAAAGTTTTTCATGAAGAAATTTATGAACTAAATTTTTGGAGCCACTGGTCTGAAGACCCTCATTTAGGTGGCCTGAAGACATGGAATAAAATCGATATAAATTATTAAAAGATGTATGTATCCTTTTCATCACTATGTAAAACCAACAATGTTAACATGGGGATCCACAACTTCCTGGTCCTGATTGAGAACAAGTAACATCAAGCAAATATTATCATGGTGGTCCACAACTCCCAAATCCTGGTCAGGAAGAAGTGACAGCAAGCAAATATTATCATGGTGATCCACAACTTCCAGATCCTAGTCAGGAAGAAGTGACAGCAAGTAAACATTATCATGGTGATCCACAACTCCCAGGTCCTGTTTGAGAACCAGTAACAGCAAGCAATAGTCATCAATTCAATAATGATGTTACACATGGTTAAATGGCCTCTGTAAATCCTGGAATCTAATACAATCTTCAGTAGCTATCAATCTCCAGTCCTTCAGAGTAGTAATTTACAAAGTTTTTGCTTAGATATGGCACAAGGCCATATAAATTGGGCACCAAATGAGACTCAAACTCACTCATGAAGGTTTGCTAGTCTAGCTTGTTAAACATTAACCAACCAAGGTGCCCCCAGTTTTTCAGAACAAGAGGTCACCCTAACAAAAAATATTAAACTGGAACTTATCCAGCTCCCTACCAGGCTACAATCTATCACTAGCTCGGTTTAATGTGGAGTGTCCTGCAGGCAGCAAACTTCCTGGTAGGTGGTTATTAGAATTGCAAACATTTCTTCAGTATTCTCCTTCAAGGGTGCCTCTGTTGCCAGGTAATGAACCCAATTCTTACGCCTTTTAGGTGAAGAAACATGTGCTGCTTGAAAAAAAGACCTTCTGGAACTGATTTGATTAATTAATGTTTAGACCTCCTGGTATAAATGCTGGGTGTCCACAAATCTTTAACTTGGATTCAACCAATTACTCAAGGTGTTGAGATGTAACACAAGGTCAGTTTAATGTGAACTACCCTGCAGTAAGGAAGCCTTACCAGATGCAGGAGCAAAAATTGCTCATACTTTTTTGGCATTCTTGGGTATCTTAGACACTGAACAGTCAACCTGGCCCTTACTCCTTTCAGGTTAGGCAGAGTATTTATCTGGTTCCTCACAAGGCCAAAATGTGACACAAGGTTGGTTTAATGTGGGAAGTACCCTTCAGAAAGCAAGCCTCCTGAGGGGCAGGTTAAAAAAAATTATCATATTTCATCGGCATCCCCTTTCAGAGGCAACCCAGACAGCAGGCAGTCAATCAATCTAGCTTTTACCCATTTTAGGTGAGAAAACAAGTGTGCCTGGGGAACGCACTTTAGAACTGAGCTTATTTATGTTGTAACATCTGAATCACCAGGCATAAATTCCTGGTACTTATTTATTTGACTCACCATGAGGCTAAAATGTGACACAGGATCAATTTAAAGTAGGATGCTGCAGAAGTAACCAGCATCCCTCAAGATGGATGCAAAAATTGCTTAGAATCCTTTGACATTCCCATTTGGGGGCACCTCAAGCAATTAATCTAACCTTTAACCCCTTTTAGGCGAGAGGTAGGTGTTGCCTGGGGAAAGGCTTCCTTGGAATTAAGCTGTTGATATCTCCATCAGAACTCTGGCCCAGTCGACTGAGACTGTAGAATATACCAACTGGATCTCTGCAGAGGGATAAGACTTCCCAAACAAGTGTCCTGATATGACACTAAACAATCTGATGGTGAGGTCGCAGTAATGCTGGAACTTTGGGGAATGTGGAGTACCTGTTTATTGCCATCACTCCCAGGTCCGCTCTGGTCCAGAGTGGGAGCACCTGATAGGGTCCTATCTGTGAGTCAAATATAAAACTAAACTGTGTGCTTATGCTAAACTGAGTTGTTTGAAATAGAACTGTTTATATGTATAAAAATGGATTTGGCATTAAATAACCTACAATGGTTAATATGCTATAAAACCAAACCAAACTCCACCAGAACCCAGAGATATGAAAGTAGCACATGGGCACCCCAACTCAGTGACACAGTGACTTGGTCAGGTGCTTGTACCTAAATTACCCTAACCCCTCACTCAAAAGAACTGAACAATAATTACCATGAGGACTTTCTTCCAAGGAATATAAAATAAAAAACAGTACATGAAAATAAACAGTGTGCTAATTTCTTTATTTCATGAATTGTTTTCATTTTACCAACACATGGAAAACAAATACATGCAACACATACAACAGGCACCGACCAACCCAACAATTCTCTACCCTATGTATGGATGATGCTGCCCGTCTAAATTTGGGCTGTGTCTCACGAGTGGAACACTCAATGTCACACTTAAACATAACCTCATCTATTTGAAAGAAGAAGTCATCTTTGTTTCAGAAGACTTCCATTTATACATACATACATACATACTATTATAGACTAAAATAATTTGCAATAGATTTCTTTTAGTATCTACTCTGTAAGTAATTGTTTGACAGAATGAAAGTTTTGGTATATTTGTTTAATAAACCCCTACCATCATAAAACAGATTACATAAATATCTATTTTTTAAATATTTGACAGAAGCAAAAGCAGCCTATTTATATATAAAACATCAGTTATGTAAGCTGGTCTTATTATGGTGTAATGAGAAATTACTTTGTTATTTGAAACATAAGGCATTACTTACTGCCACTCCTACAGTGAATATATGTAAATATTTTATTTAATTTCTTTATCAAAAGAATTATAAAAAATTGCCATACTTTCTTTCCACACTTTCTATGTTTTCATTCTTTCTTTTTTTCTTTCATTCTATGGTTACTTTCTTTCCATGCTTGCATTTTTCTTTCTTTCATTCTTTTTTCTTTGCTCTCTTTCTATGCTTGTATCTTTCTTTCTTTCTTTCTTTGATTACTTTCTTTCTATGCTTGCATTTTTCTTTTCTTTCATTCTTTTTTCTTTGCTCTCTTTCTATGCTTGTATCTTTCTTTCTTTCTTTCTTTCTTTCTTTCACTATCTATCTATCTATCTATCTATCTTTTCCCCACCTCTTATTCTTTCTTTCTTTCTATGATTACTTTCTTCCCATGCTTTCTTTTTTCATGAAAAGAAAGAATAAAATCTTTCCATTAATTCTTTCTTTTTTCCATGTTTTCTTTCATCTGTTTACTTAGGGGATTTAAAAGGGTTCCAATTGATTGATGTTCCTATTTTTTATATTTTCTAAATCACTGCATATATATATATATATATATATAACAATTAAAAGAAACTTTTAATGGATTACATAATAAAACCTAAACATCATATCAACAGTTACATAAGCGGTTTGTCTGTAAATATAAATCCAATTTTATTTTTAAATTGATTCTTATGTTGAAAGAATTTTCAATGAATTTCAGTATTTTCTAAGTACACTTAATCTGCAAAAATTGTTTTTAATCTCTTTTAAATATAAATCCAACTAAATCTTTATATCTCATCATACACTACAATTTTGGCAATGATTTTCTGGTATTAAATTGTAATTATATTCTATTAGCAAAAATAGCTCTTAAACCTTTTTTGTCATTTTTAAATATGATTAAATGACCTATGAATCTAATGATATTGACACTTTAATTTCAGAATAAGTGAATATTTTTAATTAGCATTTCCTTCTTATATTCATTATATCAAGAATTTTGTATGATAAAAAAATAACATTCAACTTGAATGCAGATATCAAAAAATTATCATTCACTTTCAAATTTGACACTGGAAACTTCTTTATTCCTTATGAAGTATATTGTTCTAATAAAAAACCTTGCTATCTTGTGCTATTATTTCTAGGTTATGGTTTTATATATATATATATATATATATATATATATATAAGTATGTGAATAGACTTAAAAAGAATAATGTAAAAAAAGCGCTCAATACACAGCTAATTAATATATATAAACATATGAAAAAATCACATGAAGAGCAAAATATATCATTAATAACAAGAAAATTAATAGATAAACTCCATTATGAATTCATTTCACCAACACATCGACTGGATCTTCAGATTGAGTATGTCTATTAATTTTCTTGTTATTAATGATATATATATAATGGTATATATATATATATATATATATATATATATATATATAATGGTATATATATATATATAATGGTATATATATATATATATATATAATGGTATATATATATATATATATAATGGTATATATATATATATATATATATATATACACATAATGGTGTATATATATATATATATATATATATATATAACTCAAAGAAATATATATATATATATATATCCAGTGATACATAGATATATGTATATAGTTATATAAATGTGTGCGTATATATATATATATATATATATATATATATATACATTTAGTTAGATATGTATGTATATATATATATATATATATATATATACTTTTAGTTACATATATGTAGTTACATAAATTTATATATATAGTCATCCATAGACAGTTTTATTAACACACGTATATATATATATATATATATATATATATATATGTACACAAGCATAATAAATCAATATTTTTAAATATCTTTTATTAAGCATATTGTTCTAATATAAAATCTTATGATGCCATTCATTTATAGTTATGATTATATATGTATGTTGTAAAATAGGAAATGGCTCATTGGGAAAAGAATAATAAATCCCACAAGTTTTAATACAAGAAATATTAAAAAATGCCCAATACATGCATACAGGTAATTTATAGAACTGCATAAAAAACAAAATATGCATGTTTCATTTTTGTTTTTGGTCTTTTATATATGTATATATGCACTATATATATCTACATACATACATACGTACATGCATATTTTCTTTGATAAATACATACAAATATATTTCATATTTGGTTGTTTATATATGTATTAATAAATACATACAAATATATATATATATATATATATATATATATATATATATATATATATATATATATTATTTTGATTTAACACGTACCTATATATATATATATGTATTTTTTTTTTTTTTTCCTTAAAAAAACCCAACAATCAGTCACACTAGAATAATAAATATATTTCCCTCCTGTTAAAAGCATTTATTTGCTCTGTGGATTCTATTTACATTGAGCTCTTGAACAGGAATATTTAAATTTGAGATTCTATTACATATTATAATATTCTATATTTGAAATTTTTTATTTGTCCTGATTGGAATATTTCCCTATCACGGATTTACTGGATTGAATAATATTTTATATTAATAAATACGTACCAATGTGTATATATATATATATATATATATATATATATATATATAATCATTCATCAAATAAGGCGAATTTTTCCTAAGGATTTAGCAATAGGAAGTACTGTTTACAGTTGCACTGTTTTTAAGGGAATCAATCCTGATGGTTTTTCGTATTCCAAATAACTGTCTGCATGACCTTCTCTAATGACTACTGTGTTCAGAACTTCTATTGGCAAATCCATTTTTAGCACATTTGTAAATATTTTTCTGACTAAAACATGTTTCTCTGTATGCATCACACATTCTTCTGTAAATTTCACCTGGTTTGAATTTCTGAGCTACCAAAAATTTGATGACAAACCTCTGTTCAAGCCTGAAGCACTCTGATTCACTGCCATTTTGAATAGCCTCAAAACAAATATTTTTTACAAGATTAAAATAATTTCTTATTTAAGCCAATTCCAAACAAAGCAAAGTTTATACTTATGTAAAAAAAAAAAAAAATCTGAAAAAAAATTTATTTTGCCTTTTTTCAAAAAAATTCTTATTATTTATTGAATGATCCTCATAGATATATATATATATATATATATATATATATATATATATATATATATATATATATATATTACCCTTATTTTGTGTATGACCCTTGTATATACAATCCTAATGAGGATTTTAGTAATATTCTTAAATATAAATCCTATTTAATTTATAAATTTATTTATGCACTAAAAATTCAACAACGAATTTCTACATTAAATCATTATTATGCTTTAACAGTAAAAAAAGTTTGAAAACTCTTTTTTGGTGATTGTCAAAAACACAAAATAGCCACACACACTGGAGTTCTACACATTTGGTAAATGCTGAACTTCAGCTGTAGATTTACTGGATTTCATCCAAAGATGTCTCTAGACGGTTTTCTTGAAGGCCAAATTTCTGTTATATTTTTTAGCTGACTAATAGCTTTTTATCTGCAATGTCTTTACTAGTTAAACCTTTTGAGAAGGCTTTGCAGCAGTATAGAGGAAATGGAATTATAGACTATTTCCTCTCTATGTTACAGCTTGTATTATCATTTCTGATGTGAATGCAATACAAGATCTTCTAAAGTTCAGCTTAGTCTGGCACAAGGCTAAAAATTTAGGGTAGTTAGCAAAAACTATTAGACAATCTTGTTAACTATTATAGTGCTTAGCATTAATAGATACTCTCACTGGTCCTTTATCTAGATTTATTTGTAGGGGGATTACTCACATAGTGTGTTTTGGGCAGGAACAGCCTGAATGAGCTCATCCCTCTCTAGGTCTAACACTAAATTCAGAGTATTCTTTCTCCTAGACTGATTGCCTTACCAAGAACTCAGTCTGCCCTACTATTTATTCATAACTGGAGGAAGAATGGCTGGATTCTTACCTTTCCCAAGGCAATTTTAAATCTGGGAGATTATGCTGTCAGACCCTTTGTTCGCACACACACACACACACACACACACACACACATATATATGAAGATCTTGTAATGGGTGCATAATAAAATATTTTGAAAATAATTATAATATTCTAAGACCCTAAAAAAAGGGGACCCTTAATTTCAATCACTTCTCTTCAAAGAATTATATCAGTGACAACAAAGTTTATATAGTCCTCTGAAGAAATGTAGCCAAAACAAAGGGTCCCATTTTTAGGATTTTAAAATATTTTAATCGTTTTTAAAATATTTTATTATGCCCATTCTTTTAAAAACAAATATATATATATATAAGAATTTTAGTAATATACTTGATTACCCTTGAAGCTATTGGGTTTCCATTGTAACAATGGTCCATATTTTAATGAGAGGAAATGGAGGTATAAAGATTGTGTTACATCAGTCTTTCAAGTGACGAGGGTCATCCAGCCTTGAAGATAAGCATTAAAAATCCTGGTTTTCAAAGACCAATTACTCCTGACAATGGGAGATATGCAATATTCCCTTTTAGTCTTTATATACTTTCTTTTTCTTTTTTTTATTACAGAACATTGAAACTGAAATTTTGACTGACATTTAGAATGTTTGATTTGTGAGGACAAGTTTGCTGCTACAAAAGTGAAATCAGATGTTAATTGTTATGGATAACAAAGTCAGTTTATATAGTCAAAATCCATATGTTACCATATTTGACAGCATATAAGGTGTCCTTTTTTATTAAAAATATCCTTTAAAAATCTCCTGCATCTTATATACCATATGTAGGTTTAAAATTTGCGATAGCCAAAATTAGCTACCTGACAACTCCTATTAGCTTAGACTTTAGAGTAACTTTCATATACCTATTATCATTATTTAAAAGGCTATTATGCAGATTAAAAGTGTTATCATTGATTATATTCATTATATTAAATTCATCAGGTTTAATATTAGTACTTTGTTATTTTTTTATTTGCCCTGCTGAAATTGAGGTGTGTCTTATACACCTGTGTGTCTTATATGCTGTCAAATATTGTATTTATGAGTTCTGGCTGGTGTCACGTGATATCCCACAGAGACGATGGAAATAAGATTAATACTATCCTCCCGTTGGAATGAACAGTGGCAACCCTTCAAAAATAGTGACCGTTAAGAAAGAATGTAGGTCACAGAGGGGATATCAACAGGTTTTGGTACTTAGTAACCTCAGATCGCCAGACACCGGAAGGGGGAAGGAGGGAGAAGCCAAATGATTGGCTGAGACCCTAAAACGGAAGTGGCACCTTCTTCCCGTCAGCGAAAAAAACGAAAAGAAAAATTAGTTTTTGAGCAGGGCTCGTGGCAGACAGACCCATAGCCATTTACTCCGGGTTGAAGACAAAAGAATATCTGAGACACGAGGGACCCCAGGTTCTTCAAGCCAGTGTAAAAAAATAGAATAAAGTCTATTAGCCCGTGAAAGAAGAAAGATTCTCCAGTGGAACCCCGTCAAAAAATAAGATAAGTAACTTTGGGGCTATTTATCCTTTATACCCAAATTTTATATACCACTCTCTCTCAATTTGAAGAAAAATAAAAGTCAAGAAAAGACATTTATATTCGTGGACTGTCCATTCATTATACATATTTGACACGTTGAAAGTGTATCTTTTTGTACAGTAAAGGATTCATGCATTTTAATGTTACCATGTGGTCGAAGTTGTTCTTTGCCGTAGCTTCTACAAATTTGTTACCTCATGCTTCCTTTTCAGGTTCTATTCGCCTTATGTTATCTTGCTTAGAATTGTCCTATTAATTCCTTTAAAATATCACACGGGAAACCGGAGTTGCCGCCTACTACAATATAATATTATTACGACTAAAACCTATAGGCTCATATCCTCCATTGTCTAGGGGAAGGAAGGAAAGCGGCCTGGTGGGTGTGTGGATAGTGTGAAATTTGGAACCCCTTGCCAGCGGCGGTCAGTCTAGCCCTAAATTAATCCCTCACATAATATGCCAGTTCTTATATGCCTGAGAGAAAAACTCTGAACGAGGACTTATTCTATAGGGGATCAAGTGCCAACCTGCCCCATCTTCACACGTGCAAAAAATAAAGTCCCGTTTTGGGATTTTAGTCAATTTGCCGTCACACTGGAAAGTATCTATTTATTCACAATGAAAAAGTTGCCTCTCTAGGGCAATTGTGCCTTAATCCCTCTTCAAAGTATTTTCCTTAGAGCCTCATACAGCATTACTTCCTCTTTTAAAAACTGTCATCAAATCTCCTTTGGGGATCATCAGCAGTAGTCTTGTTGAGTTCACCTTGTCTGAAATCCCCTTCTTTTTTCCAAAAAGATTTCAGTTTGGAGAAAAATGTTCTACTTATAAACCAGGTTTTGCCAAAAATTCTTATATAAAGTGTTAAGAATCTATTTGCTTGGTCATTGGGAATGTAACAGTTACTCAGTACAAAAACATCCTCAGTGACATGCAGACTTATGACACCAAGTTAAAGAGTCTGGTCATATATGTTCAGTAAGGTGCCCTCTGATTAGTTGACAAGTCATCTCAAGATATTTGAAATAGCAAGATATGTTTCAGAAAAGTCTTTTGTATATGAGTATATATATATATATATATATTGTCATCCACAGACAAACTGTTTTGTTGTATCACAACTCTTCAGTGTAGCTATGTGTGTGTGTGTGTGTGTGTGTGTGTATTTGGTCAGCATTTCTTTATTAATGCATATTTCATAGAACAATATAGACATGTTTTGTCTACATATTTTTGTATATGTATTTTCCAGTTGTTAAATTGATTTTCTAGTATCTGGCGGGTATTGGTTAATGAAACTCCCATAACTAATTGTTACCCTAGTACTTTGGATAGCAATTAGTTATGGGAGTTTCATCAACCAATTCCCACCAGATACTATAAAATGAATTTGGCAAGTGGAAAGGACATATACAAAAATATGTGAGGTCTCACCCCTCTGCAGAGATGCAGTCAGTGTTTTCTGTAGCCCCAACCGACTGTACCAATATAGTTCTGATATATATATAGAGAGAAAGAGAGAGTTTTGATAGAGAATTATTCATACAGTGTCTTTAGATTTTTGAAATTTAAATGAACATGTGGGCATAGTGGACCTTGGGGTAATGGCAATGAAAGAGTCCTCTACACTTGCTGGAGCACCAGAGGGTACAGTCAGATTATTCTGAGATACACTAACTGTTGTCAAGTATTTGTAATTTCATTTTGTAGTTTATGTAACAGAGTATTTGTGTCACACATGAGTATTTTTCTAATGTTTTTTGGAATAGGGTGACCTTTCATTTTATATTGATTGATGTGAGCTTTTAATATATATAATCCAAGGGAAAAATCCAAGGGGTAGGAGTATTCAAACTGAGTGCTCAATGCATGGCTATTGACTGTATGATTAATTTGAGATCAAATATACATCAAAACTCATGTGCAGAGCCAAAATTTCTATTTAAAAAGAAAAAGAAAAATTCAATTCTTTGGTGTCATTATATATTCATTTAATAATTGACAATCTTCATTCAACATCTGAAGAGGGTCATCATAAACCTGATATAAATTTATAATGACACCAAAGAATTGAATTTTTTCTTTTTGTTTAGAATAAGTAGAGTGTTCGCCAATGGTCCAGGAGACCAGAGTTCAATCCCAGGTTGAGTCATACCAAAGACATAAAAAATTGTACTTGATGCTGCCTTGCTTAACACTCAGCATTATAAGGTAAGGATCAAGGGTAAAGTGGAGCAATCCAAGGAATGGAATAGCACCCTCCCCTACACCTTCATATAGTAGCTATTGAAAAGGGAGCCTTTGGATCACCCTCAACTATGGTCACCAACTTTACTTACTTATATATATATATTTCTCATTTTTAGGTGAGATCTAATATATATATATATATTTCAGCATTAAAGTTGACCTGGCATATAAGTCGACCTCAAAACTTTTAGGGGAAGACCCCATGGCATAATGGTTAATGTACTGGATCTTGATGTCATATTAAGCAAGTGTTGTATATTGGCCTACGACCTGGCCGGGTTGTCAAAATAGGAAATGCACCTTTGTAAATAATAGGTGCATCCGGTCGAGGAATATCAGAATTATAACCTTGACCATGGATGGGTTGAATGAGTGCAATTGTGACGCCCACAAGAAGAAGGTGGGCATGAACTATTATATAACTCGGGGAAGACAGGAAGTCAGTTAGTTGGAGACAAGATGTGGTAGAGAAGCCAGAACCTAGCAGAGTGGGCCCTCAGGCCCCCGATTGAGCAGTTGTAGTTTTGGAGATCAGTTAGTTTGGAGACCAGACCCGTTGGTGACAAGATCCAGTAGAGAAAGCGAGCAGAGTGAGCCCTCAGGCCTCCGGTTGAGCAGCCCAGGAAAACGGGAAAGAAACGCGGTTATGGCCAATAGAGTGAGGGTCAATATGTTGCAGTTCTGTTCGGTCTCCAACTTCTTCTCACACACAACCTTTCAAATAAAGTGAGAGGTGTATTTTTCTAAGAACTGTGTCGCTTGTCCTCATTGTGTCGTGTTCTGCATGCATATGTATTATGTGTTTGTATAGTTGGTCATGGTTATTGTGTGACTATACAACACAAGTTCAAACTCCAATGATAGTTCATATGCCCTTACACTAAGAAACTAACATTGAGATTTTTAGCTCAAAATTCTGGGTTAGACCTATATCAGTTGTATAGATTGACCCCTTCCTGAAACATCCAGTATGCTACTTAGACATTTTGGTTAGTGTTAACAATCAGTGCATCAGCTGTTGGAAATGGTAAGTGATATAACGTTAATATAATATTTAATTTATATTAGTGTTGTCAATATGCACTTAGCAAAAGCATGAGCTGCTATCGATAGACTATCATATGTAAGTCTGATCTATCTGATAAAATAAAACCGGTTTTCTTCCAAGCAGCAGTTGTGGTAATATTACACTATGGATGCACAAAATGCATTGAGAAAAAGCTTGATGGGAATTGCATAAAAATGATACAAGTTATATTGAATAAATCCTAGAAGCATGAAACAACAGCTGAACGCCCACTTATCTCTCATCTAAGTAAGATGAACAAGACATGTGGGACACTGCTGGAGAAGCAAGAATGAACTCATAAGTGATGTTCTTCTATGGACCCCTACACATGGATGTGCCAGTGTTGGCCAACCAGCAAGAAGTTGCCAACAATAGCCCTGCACAGACCCAGTTTGGAAAACCTTCTGGGAGTGATGGATGACAGGGAGGATGGAGAGAGAGAGAGAGAGAGAGAGGATCAGGGAGATCCATGCTAGCACTGTGACTTGATGATGATGATGATGATGACAGTTTTATGTAAAAAAAAAAAATCTGAAAAAAATTTATTTTGCTTTTTTCAAAAAAAATTCTTATTTTTTATTGAATGACCCTTGTAGAGAGATAGATAAATATATTACCCTTATTTTGTGTATGACCCGTGTATATACAATCCTGATGAGAATTTTAGTAATATTTCTAAATGTAAATCCTATTTGATTTTTAAATTTATTTATGCACTAAAAATTCAATGTTTTATTAATCATAAGTTTACATTTGAAATGTTTGCGGTGGTCTGCTAGAGTTGTTATAGATAGTGGTGTTTGGTTTGGTTTGGTTAAGTTTTATGGCATATCAACTGTTGTAGCTTATTTAATACCAAATCCTCTTTATACATATATATTATTAAGTATATATGATTTGTTAACACATTTTGTTGGTTTTTATCATTCAGGGTTTTCGAACTATTGTTTTCATCTTTATTGTTATATTCACAAGATTTCAGCTGATGTGTCCTCTGGCCTTCTTCTGGTGTTTCTTTTCAAACTTGGGAGCCTACACAGAACACATTGTTTTTTTAAACTTCTTAGGGACAATCATCTGGAGGTTGCAGGTTCAATCCTGACTGCAGGTGAGTAACAATACAGGAATACTTAACACTTGTACCTGGTTATGGTTAACAGAATCAGAGCAAGCGACCCCCATGGACTGAATAAAGGACCTGGTTTGAAGTTCTGTGTAGGGTCCTGAGTTCGATAAGAAACTCCTGAAAGGCCAAAGAACACATTGGCTGAAATATTGTGAATATAACAGTAAAGGTGAAGACAATAGTCTAAAAACCCTGAATGATAAAAATCATCAAGCTTCATCTCAGAAATTCAGACAACAAAATTTTTGTTGATAACATTTTTAAATGAGCCTGATTTCATTTTTTCTTTGCACACAGTTAAATGGTTTCAATTATATCTAATATGAATAATTCTCTCTTTACTATTAATCATTTTTAACCCACAGTTAAATGATTTGAAGTATTGCTATGTATCACTAACAATTTGATTAAATGTCAGTTGTATGTTTGCACACAGTTTAAATGTCAAACACTTCTGTTTGACCCATTGATAGGATCCTATCAGGCGCTACCACTCAGGGTCAGAGTGGACCTGGGAGCATATATATAGGCATTTGATTAATTAACTTCTTTGTAAAATCAATTAGACATTGCAGGTTCAATCCTGACGACAGGAGAAAATAACAAGAAATATTTATTATAGCTTAACACTTGTACCCACTCATGGTTAATGAAGTTAGAACAATCCACCCTTGTGGATTAAATAAAGGGTTTGGTTTGAAGTTCCATGTAGGCTTCTGAGTTCGACAAGAAACACCTGGAGAAGGCCAAAGGTTGCATCAGCTCAAACATTAAAAAAAGGTGAAGACAGTAATCCGAATACTCTAAATGAAAAAAAAAGCCAACAAATAAATTTTCTCTTTTATACATGAGGATTATTGAATAAATAAGATGAAATATTGCCTAAGGATTTGGCAAATGGAACCACTGTTTACAGTTGCACCTTTTTCAAAGAAATCAATAGTGATTGGTCTTTTCATGTCTCAAATAACTGTCAGTATGACCTATACGGACACTACACCCAGAACTCTTTCTTTACCTGAGAGTCAGTATGTCTTCACTCCATGGACTGTCTTTTTAACTCAGGTTCATAGTGGCAAACCCATGTTTAACCAAGAAGAACTGTAGTTGGGTTATTTAAGCTCTAGCTGGGGGGTGGATAAGGAGGCTCATATCTTTCCCAAGGGTATTAACCCAAGAGTGAATGCAATATTGTGAATGGGGTTTGAATATGCTTACTATGATGTTGCAATCTTGTATGTTAGCCAGTACACTATCGGGACTGCCCTCACCCATGTATATGTATATATAAATAAAATAAAATGAATTGAAATGAGAAAATTTTCAAGAAAAAGTGCTTGATGCTACAATGAAAGAGCAGGTCTACAACCAAGAAAAATATCAAATTATGATCACTAAGTCCTTTACTTTAAATTTCATATGGTGTGAACAATCATCTGGCAGAAAAGTGAAAAAAAATGGCCAATCAATCATAATTTTATAATGGTGTCAAGTAACATGTATAAATACACAGACCTAATGATTTTTGCCAATGAAATGGTTCTTGAGTTTATGATAATAAAAATACCTGATCTGTTCACATTCCCACAAACATATCTGTATGTGTGTGTGTGTGTGTGTGTGTTAAACAGCTTGCTATTTTTGTAATGATAAACTCAAGGACCATTAGAGTAACAGAAAATTTCCATTAAATTTGGCTGTAAGCCAATTCAAGAGAAAAATAAATCCCAAATTCAGACACTCCGAATAATTATCTTGTTTAGTGACGAATGCTGGATATAATGCTGCCTACTCACTGAAGCCGTACGACAAAATAAATGTCAGATGCATCAATGTAGGGTTAATGGCTTGTTAGACACACATATATTTTATAGGATTTTAGAAGGGTAAGTCCTGTTTATAATATAGATACTAAGTTGAAATGATCTCTAATTTTCCACCGTGCATGTATACCAGTTCAGTTATCTTTCCTTTGGTTTTATTTACAAATGTCAACTTTGAAATGGTGAAACTTGTGTTTTTATAAAAGATTTAGCTGAAAAGTTCACAGGCTGACCAAGATACTCACATGGAATTTAGCCAAATGAGGTTTATTTTTAAACATAGTCAATTTTGCAGTCTACACAGTTCTTCCATCAGTGTTGAAGTACTTGGATCTCACTGGTCAAAAAGTCAACAGTAAATATGATGTTATCATATAAACTTTTCAGCCCACACTTGTAGCTTTCTCCCACTTCTTCTATTAAAGATTTTCCTCTTTCTCTTAAGGAATAATACGAATAAAAACAAGGGAAAGATAACTGGTATACATGAATGTCCAAAAGTCAGAGATCATTTCAACATGGTATTTATATCATAACCAGAACTTTGGAGGTATCTGTGGTGTAATGGTTATCATCATAGAAACTGGATATGGCGACATGAGTTCAAATCCTGGATGAGGCTGATTGCATTTCACATAGCACTAATACACTTGGGAAAGGTATGAATCCAATTATCCTCCCTCCAGCTATGGGTAAATTGTAGGAAATACTGGGTTCTTCAGCCTTGGTGAGGCAACTAGTCTAGGAGAAGGAATACTCTGAATTCAAACCTGTTAAACTCTGCTAAGAAATTGACCTTGTGTCATATCCTGCCCGAGTGGAGCAGTCGGTAAATATGATAACCAGAACTTAAATTCATATAAAATCAATAATTTTATGAAGCCACAAATTTCCTTAGTCAAAGAAGGTCTTCTTAATGCTAAACAATAAAAATTAGTCTTAAAATTTGTTTTTTTATCTATTTTTTTCTCATGTTACACAGGTTATTGATATGTGCCTGATTTTTATGGAAGGTTAAAAAATACTTGATATGCTATATATGTTCAACTTTGGAGATGAAGATGTAGAATAGTTAACGTACCTCTTTATTTGATTGATTCCATGCTTTATTCAGTCCTGTTGGCTGAGGCTGTTGAATAAACCCCTCCAACAAGTATCAATGCTAAACTGCATTTGATAATGAGGCTCTAGTCATGGAGATCTGGGGATTTTTTGGTACTCCTTCATTGCCATTACTTCCAGGTCCACTCTGACTTGGAATGGTGGTACTTATTACGATTTGATCTGTGGGTCAAATAGATTGGTTTAAAAATTATTAGTATAGGAATACTTGTGATACCTTGTCCTCATCAACCACCAATCAGGAGTTAGCAAAGTAAGTGACCTTAGTTGAAGGTGACCCTAAGGCTCCCTTTTCAATAGCTACCACACCAAGGTGTAGGGGAGGGTGCTACTCCATTCCCAGGATTGCTCCACTTTATCCTTGATCCTTACCTTATAATGCTGAGTGTTAAGCAAGGCAGCATCAAGTAGCATTTTTTGAGTCTTTGGTATGACTCAGCCTGGGATTGAACCCTGGTCTCTCGGACCATTGGCAAACACTCTTCCCATTAGTACAATGGCTAAGTAATGGAAGAAAAAAAGATTTGGTGTAGGAATACTTGATGCTGTATACTTGTAAATTATTTATATTAAGAATAGTTACTTGAATCTATAATTGTTTACTAAGAATTATTAGTAGTTACTTTTAACCATATAACTATATCATGTAACTGTGCAAATTATTTGTATTAAATAGGAATACTTTATATCATATAACTATGTGCAAATTATTTGTGTTAGATAGGAATACTTGATATCATATAACTGTGTGCAAATTACTTGTATTTGATAAGAATACTTTATATCATGTAACTGTGTGCAAATTATTTGTATTAGATAGGAATACTTGATATTATATAACCATGTGCAAATGATTTGTGTTTAATAGGAATACTTTATATCATATAACCATGTGCAAATTATTTGTATTTGATAAGAATACCTTATATCATGTAACTGTCTGCAAATTATTTGTATTTGATAAGAATACTTTATATCATGTAACAGTGTGAAAATTATTTGTATTTGATTAGAATACTTTACATCATAAAACTATATACAAAAAACTCTTAAGAAACTATTGCCCAAAAAATGTAAATATAAATATAAAATTAACATGATTCCTTATCCTCTTGGGAAAATCAAAAATAATGATTTGAACTCATACCCTATATCCTTTGGAATTCATCTGACATGAGTAATTCCTTTCTCATTTAGTTCTGGGGATCCATCATCAGACAAAATTCAAATTGGGTCAGAGGACTAATGTTATTCCTCATCTGGTTTACTTCTCACCCAATTTGTCTTCTATGTAGAAGTAATCCTATTTACCAACCCCTCCGCTCGGGCAGGATATGACACAAGGTCAATTTTTAAGCGGAGTTTAACAGGTTTGAATTCAGAGTTTTCCTTCTCATAGACTAGTCGCCTCACCAAGGCTGAAGAACCTAGTCTACCCTACTATTTACCCATAGCTGGAGGGAGAATATTTGGATTCATACCTTTCTCAAGGGTATTAGTGCTATGTGAAATGCAATCAGTCTTGTCCAGGAATTGAACTCGGATCGCCGTGTCCATATCCTGTGACAATAACCATTACACCACGGGCACCTACGTAGAAGTAATAACAGATGTAATAGTCTTAAGTTGTTCAAAGTAGAAGATATATGTATTTACTCAAATACTCCGTCAAAGGCAGGATATGACAGATAATAAATTTTTTAAGTGGAGTAAAACTGGTTTGAATTCAGAGTTTTTTTTAACTTTGACACTGGTTGCCTTACCAACGCTAAAGAACCCAGTCTGCCCTAATATTTACCCATAGCTGAGTGGGGACAAAAGAACAGATGGATTCATGCCTGTCGTAAGGATATTAGCTCAAAGGGAAATGAAAATAATCACGTCTAGGGTTGGAACTTGAATGCCTGATTCCATTTCCTATGACGGTAACTGTTTCAGTATGTATGCCTCTTTCTACTGAGAAGTCATTGTAGTTTTTAGATGAATCTTTATCATTATTAATTTTGACTAGTTTTGATTTTCCTTTTTGCATTTTATCACATCACTCAAGCTATTTGATATTCCACTGTTGTTAAGTCATGAAAGTGTCCAAATATATATATAAATATATATATATATATAGGAGTGTAAAGCTATGGTAATTTTATAATCACAAACTCAAAAACCATTTCATTGACAGAATTCATTGTGTGTGTATATATATATATATATAGTTATATGATATCAAGTATATATATATATATATATATATATATATATATATGTTGTGTAATGTTCTCTCACTACCAGTACCCTGCTTACAGAAGTGTAGGGGTATTGATAGGTTGATGAGAGGTTAGCACAAATGAAAGTTGAGAAAGTTTACCCTTTCAAGTTTTAACAGTAACATTTTTGAAGCCCTTGGGACCAGCATGAATTCTTCCCTTCTACTTTATCCTGCTATTAATAAATAGTGGGGCAAACCTGGACTCTTTAACCTTGGTTTGGTATCTGATCTTAGACAAGAAAACTCTGAGGTTAACCCCAACTGCCTTTTTTCTTTAAAACTGACCTTGTGTCACAGCCTATCTATGGTGGAGGGGTTGGGTAAATACATATATTTCAAAAGAACCACCACATTTTTTTTTTTTAACTTTCACATTTTTGAAGGTCTTTTTCAGTGACTTCAATATAAATATTTGTAGGACCAAAGAGTTTCCTCCTTCCAATAAAAGTTGCTTTGGAAACTCATGGAGATGGCTGGTCTGAATTGTTAACATATTAATTAACGTGGAAATCAAATGTTAAATTGATGTTTGTCCATTTATTTTTATCACCAATGTTAAGTGACAACCTTTTTTGTGTGAGATACAAAGTTACATACCAGTAGAATATGTGCACAAAAAAATATTCTCTCAAGTCTATCTTATTTCAAAGGAATAAAAATTCTCTCTTGAACAAGTCATTTGTTTTTGAATTTGGTTCCACTCAACATATGGACATGAATGATTATTTTAATTCTCTTATTTTTATAGCTTTAGGTTAATTTCATGCCTTCAAATATTTATTTAGATAAATTTGGCTGTCAGTATTCATAATAATGATATACAAAGAAAAAAAAAACAATAATATGTCTAGTTATTTTGAGCCTATGAAAATCAGGCTTAAAATAAACAAACAAAATCTTTCTAATAACATAGCTCAAATGAATTTATTTCTGGTTAAAATAACAAAAATAACCTTTTAAAAATCTTAAATGTGTTTTGCTTTCTGTTTTTCAATGAATATATTTTTGTTTCAACTTAACAACTAAATTTTGATTAGAAATAATTTTTTATTTCTGTTTATGATATTGTATGATGGAAATTTAATAATATAATATTCAATCCAAAAATTTGGAGTTCCATCTAAGTTCTATGAATGCTTGTGTACCTGTCTGCGTGTGTCTGTTGTAATAGTGGACAAAATAGTTTTAATTTTTCTAAATTTCTTTGATTATTTTAATTTTGAACCAGTTTTTTCATCTATTTTGCTTTTAATGTAGGTTACATTTTTCATTATTCAATTTTTTCTTTACACTATATTATTTGTTTACACCTTGTATTAGTGGACATAATAGTCTTATGTTGTCTTAATTTCTTGGATTACATTAATTTTTTTATCAGTTTTTTCATCTTTATTGTTGATTTTCTCATAACGTTCAGTAAACAAAAATGCAATATTTTTTACCAATATTTTTCTTTAAAATGCAAGATTATATAACATCTGTCACAAAAATCTTGTTTTGTATGACAAACCAGAATTTCAAACCAGCTGTACTTTACTGATAAATTGACCTTGTATCATGTCTTGCCCATAGTGGATGGGCTGAGTTAATACATACAATAAAATGTAACCTTTTTAAATGAAGATAATCCTAAACACTCAAAAATGTCATCTAGCAACAAAAAGAAAAAGAAAAAACTCTTAGCCAGCCTAATAAAAATACACAGTAATATGACAGCTGTCAAAATACATTCAAAAAATCTTTTTGAATGAAATTGATACTAAACACTCCCAATGCCATCCAATGACAGACACAAAGCACATTTCTGCCAAGCCAGTACAACAGATGCAAATGCAGCACTTTTGAAGGATAATTGCATAGTGTGTTACGTGTCCTTTACATAAAATGAAGCAGATAATGAAAAGCTGATATCGAGGAAGGACATGCACCAGCACCTTGCGCCTAATTGTTCAAAAAAAAAAAAGAAGAAAAAATAGAAATAGTTAGGTGGCTTTTTTTACCCTTTCTGCTGTTTTGTATTTGTCTGGAAAGAAAAAAAAAACAACTACAGTTTATTAGGTATTAAGTTATTGTTTTTAACAACTAATTTTTAAAAGTTTTCTGATTGAATATTTTTATTCCAATATTTATTTCATCCATTTATATTTAAGACACCTTCTGTAATTTTGAGAATAGTCATAATTCTAAGAGTTATTCAGACTATTGACCTCATTCTTTTTGTTTAAGACACCTTCTATAATTTTAAGAAAGGTCATTACTGTTCCAAGAGATATTCAGATTATTGATCACATTTTTTTTGTTTAAGATGCCTTCTGTATTTTTGAGACGAGTCATTATTATTCTAAGAGATGTTCAGACTATTGATCACATTCTTTTATATTTAAAACATATTCTGTAATTTTGAGAAGAGACATTATTATTCCAAGAGATGTTCAGACTATTGATCTTATTCTTTTATATTAAAGACATTTTCTGTAATTTTGTGAAGAGTCATTATTATTCTAAGAGATGTTCAGACTATTGATCTTATTCTTTTATATTTAAAACATATTCTGTAATTTTGAGAAGAGACATTATTATTCCAAGAGATGTTCAGACTATTGATCTTATTCTTTTATATTTAAAACATATTCTATAAATTTGAGAAAAGTCATAATTATTCCATAAGTTGTTTGGATTATTGATCTCATTCTTTTTATTGTTCTTGTTTATAGATATTTATTCTCAATAAGTAAAACCAGATAAAAAAAATCTTTGTTGTTCGTGACTCTTATTTTCAATATTGATGAACATATATAAAAATTTTGGACAAATGTTCACATTGGCTTTTTGAAACACTATTTTATACTTTCTGTAATTTTGAGAAGAGTCATTATCATTCCAACTGTTGTTTTGACTACTGATCTCTTTTTTTTTTTTTTTTTTTTTTTTGCTGCTGTTATGAAGAAGACTCTAGTCTAAATTATAGTAATGACAAAAAGATGTGATCAATAGTCTAAACAACTCCTGTAAATTCTTTAGTATGTATAAAATATTTAACTAACACATTTTATTCAGTACTCAGTTAATACCATATTATTATTAGACTGTTAAAGATAAGTCATTTCATAGTAAATGAAAAAAAAATTTTGAAAGAGTCTTCAATATTCATACAGTTATTTGAATTATTGATCTCAATTTTTTCCACTTACTATGGAATTAATGGCACAGTTTTGGTTTCTCTGTTTAATGGCCTATCAAACTTTCTTGGATATTTAATGCCAAAGCCATCCTTGTAGAACAGCAGTGATATTACTTAACTCATAGCTGGGGAGTGGATAAGGGGGTTTATACCTTTTCCAAGCGTATTAGTCCAAAAGTGAACATAAGAGTGCAACAGGAGTTCAATCTCGCTTACTTCAAGACCCAGTCCAACACTGTAACCATTACACTATGGTGACACTTTCCTCTAAATTTTTTTAACCATTCTATAACTTTCATCAGATGTTCAACTATATCAAAGATACTTTTATGTCATTTTGAGATTCATTATCATCATGTCGTGCTGGTACCATGGATATCCCTGACCCTCTCTCGCCACTTTTCCCTATCGTTCATCGCCTCAGGCAGGTCTTCTGGACAACAAATTTTGAGATTAATCAGTATCATTACAAATGTAATTTAGACTGTTGAACCGTTTTCTTTTTGTTCTTGTTATTACAAATACTAAGGAATAGATGAATGATGGTGATTCAATTTCTTTTCAATATCACAAAGTCACAGTCCACAATCATTGTACACCACAATTTGACCCTTTTTTCAAACTCAGAAAACTGCTTACAAGCCATTGTCAAAGGACTAATCACAAATTAGGATATCAAATCAAGGAAAAGAAAATTCTATGGAAATTTCCTATCTTTTGGTATTTCTGAAAATTTTCTTTTTAGAAAATTATAACTTTTTGCTACAACTAAGAGAACTTAGACAACAGTAATCAAGGAAATAATCACTTCTTATGTGTGTCTAAGCCATTGAAGTTTCATTAAAATTTGTTGCAATAATAAAAAAATGGTTCAATTTTTTAATATATCTTTTTCTTTTTGGCCAATACTGTAATTGTCTGAACTCCTTCCACAAATATCCAAGAATGTTCACTGTAATTTAATTAAGAATTATTCAACTACAATGATTTTGTGATGATCAAATTTTTGTCAATTGGTATAAATATTTCAAAGCTATCAAACTCTCTGTTTTAATTGCCAAAGAATTTTATGATCTTCTTTAAGTATACAATCCTGTAGAATTTCTACAAACTCTCGTCTATTCAAAGCAAGATATTGTATTAAAGATTATTTAAGAGCTTTTTCTGATTGAACATTAAACTCATTCTGGCTGTGTTAAAAATAAGTGTGCTCTGGTTTGTTTAAAAATGTTAAACTACAAAATATGTGCTTACAATTCATATATATTTGATATATATACATAAACAAGATTTGGCATGAAATAACCCATAAGAGGTTGATATGCCATAAAAACCAACCAACCAAACCATTAAACTCATTCATTTTATTGTTTTCATTATTCCTCAACTATGTGCTAATAATTTCAACAGCCAAATATGCAGGAGAAATTTGGAATTTCAAGGAGGAAGAAAATATTTATCTGAGCGTATTTCAAAATGATTGCCTCAGAACTTTAATGGGAGTTTCTTAAATGAATCAGATCAAAATTAATGATATAAGTAGTGACCTTGGAATACTAATGAAAACCACTGATATTATTATCAAGAAGAAAAGATTAAAGTGATTTGGTCACATGGTGGGCAAAGACAAAGCCGGCTATGTCAAACATTCATACAAGAACAACTTTACGAACAAAAGATCTAGAATTTGACTATCAAAGAGTGGCCTAATAAGAGAGGATGGAAAACTATGTCTATTAACAGTGGAAAGATTGGCAAAAGGCATGATGAAATGGAAGTCCTTAGTCGACAAATATGTGTGATGGACCCTTTCAGTTTTATGTAAATAATAATAATAATAATAATCATATGGTGCCCTTGGAACAGTCCATGAAGACCTGGGAAAGAGACTAGGAGATAAGGAGATCAGAAGAATCAAGATAATCCAGACCACACCACTATAGATATCAGCTAGAAAACTTAGAAGAGTCCAGGGACTTGCAGAGACTTGCTGTCACTTAGACTCCAGTGAAAAACCACCAGTTAAAATTGGTGTGAAAAACTCACAAGGAGTGAAATAATAATAATAATAATAATAATACACAGAAGAATAGCAATGGCAGAGTATGTAGTGAGAGAAATGAAACAGTTAATGACATAATTGATGAATATAGTAAACTGGCACAAAAGGAATATAAGTGTAGGCATGACTGGGTAGGAAAGGTGATTCACTGGGAATTGTACAAGTGAAAAACCATCTACAGGTTAAGGAATTGCATTTATTGTACATTTTTATTTACATTTTTTTGTGTAGTTGTTTCTTATGAGTTTTTTGCACACAGTAATATGATATCAAGTATTCCTAACAAATAATTTGCACAGAGTTATATGGTTTCAAGTATTCTTATCTAATACTTATAATTTATACACAATTATATGGTTTGCAGTAATCATCCCTATTTGATAATAGTCATTTGTTTGCACATGGTTGTATGGTTCAAGTAACTAATAATAAAAATTTGTAATAAACAATTATAGCTTTGATTAACAATTCTTAATAGAAATAATTTACAGTTATATGGTACTTAGCATTTCTGCTGAATATGAATTATTTTTAAACAGATCTATTCAACCAACTTTGACTCAGAATCGACTTGAGAAAAATGATTATGAAGGGATGCTTCACACTCCTCAGATCTCCTGAACTGGAGTCTCACTATGAGATGCATTTTAGAGTCATACCTAGGATATGGTTGGTTGGTTGGTTGGCATATCAACCTTTGTAGGTTATTTAACGCCAAATCCATTTTTATGAAAATAGTTCTATTTCAAACAATTCGGTTTAGGATAAGGATGCAGTTTAAATGTAAGTACATTTTGTGAAAAACATTACTATTTCAAGCTATTCAGTTTAGTCAAGCAGTTCTAATTCAGGTAAGTATGAGTACAGATTTTGTTTACACACAGTTAGATGTCAAAACAGTTCTATATTAAACAAATCAGTTTAGTGTAAGTACTGTTTCAATGTCAAAAAACAGTTCTATTTCAAATAATTCAGTTTAGCATAAGCATGCAGTTTAAATGTAAGTAAGGTTTAATTGTCAAAAACATTTCTATTTCAAGCAATTCAGTTTAGCATAAGTATGCCATTAGTTCTATTTAACCCATAGATAGGGCCCTATCAGGTACTACCACACTGTGCCTGAGTGGACCTGGGAGCAATGGCAATGAAGGGGTACTCCACATTCCCCAAAGCCCCTGCATTGCTGGAACCTCACCATCAGATCGTTTAGTGTCATGTCCAGGATACTCATTGGGAGGGTCTTACCCCTCTGTAGAAGTGCAGTCGGTGTATTCTACAGCCCCATCTGACTGAGCAACCTCGGATATGGAGGGACCTGTGAATTGTAATGGTCATCATCATAGGGAATGGGCATATTGACTTGAGTTCAAATCCCTGATGAAGCTGTTTGCATTCTAAATAGCACCAATATCTTTGGGAAAGGAATTCATCCTAATATCCTCCCTCCAGCTATGCGTTGGATAGACTGGGCTCTTTAACCATGGTATGGTAACTGGTCTAGGTGAAGAATTCAAATCTGTTAAACTTCTCTTAAAAGTTGATCTTGTGTCATATCCTGCTTGTCTGGATTAGTTTGGTTTGGTTTGGTTTGATGACATATTAACCATTGTAGGTTATTTAATGCCAAATCCATTTTTATACATATAAACAATTCTATTTCAAACAATTCAGTTTAACATAAGTAAAGTTCTTTGTTAACACACAATTAAATGTGAAAATGTTCTGTTTGAAAGAATTCAGTTTAGTATAAGTACGTATTTTAACTGCCAAAACAGTTCTATTTCAAACAATTCAGTTTAACATAAGTACACAGTTTAAATGACAAAAACAGTTTTTTATTTCAAGCAATTCAGTTTAGCATAAGTACTCGATTTAAATATCAAAACAGTTCTATTTCAAGCAATTCAATTTAGCACAAGTACACAGTTTAGTTCTATTTGACCCATAGATAGGTCCCTATCAGGTGTTACCACTCTGGGCCAGAGTGGACCTAGGAGTGATGGCAATGAAGGGGCACTTCACATTCCCCAAAGGTCCAGCATTACTGGAACCTCATGATCAGATTGTTTAGTGTCATATCCAGGGCACTTAGGGTGAGGGTATCTTACCCCTCTGCAGATATGCAGTTGGTGTATTATACAGCCTCAGCAGACTGGGCTGTGTCCATCTTGTGGTGGAGGGGTTGGGTATAAGTCAAAAACAACTTCTTGTCTGTAGCAAATAACTATCAATGTTGTATTATGGGTAAAATAAATGTTCCAATTTCTAAAAAAAAAAAAAAAAAAAGCCATTTCATACATTTCCACTTGGAAGAAGGATCTTTCTGGATTTAATGATCTTCATTGTCTTGAAATTTGATATGGATCACTTGTGAGTTCTCAAGTTTATTCTCTGTATTACTATTTGATATGTCACGTATTCCAACACACCCTTTTTTTTTTCTTTTTTTGGGGGTGGTGAGAGAGTCTTATCCCTCAGTAAATACAGTCAGTGTATTCTAAGCCCAACTGTCTGGGTTTCTTATCTAATACTAATAATTTATGCACAGTTATATGGTTTAAGTAACCGGCTCATTGACCTGGTGAATAGAATGTTCGCCAATAGTCCGGGAGACCTGGGTTCATTCCCAGGTTGAGTCATACCAAAGACTTTAAAAATGATACTTGATACCTCCTTGCTTAACACTCAGCAATATAAGGTATGTATCAAGGGTAAAGTGGAGCAATCCTGGGAAAGGAGTAGTGCCCCCCTCTACATCTCGGTGTAGTAGCTATTGAAAAGAGAGCCTTCTGGTTGCCCTCGACTACGGTTGCCAACTTTATATGGTTTAAAGTGACTATTCCTAATTAACTGTAATCATTTGTTTCCATATCATTAGATGGTTTCAAGTATTCCTATCTAACACCAATAATTTGCAAGCAATTATATGGTTTTAAGTATTCCTATCTAATACCAATAATTTGCAAGCAATTATATGGTTTTAAGTATTCCTATCTAACACCAATAATTTGCAAGCAATTATATGGTTTCAAGTAACAAACAGGATGTCCCTGTAGTGTTGTGGATAATGTGCTGAACTGTGGCGTCATAGTGAGTTTGAACTCCTGTCTCTATATTGTGTTTCCTTTCAGTCTAATACCCCCGGGAAAGGTACAAATTCCTTTATCCTCTTAGCTATAGGTTAGATAGTACCACGACTGTTCTTCTTCAAAGCTGGTTTTGGTATTAAATAACCCACAAAAGTTGAAATGCCATTAAACAAAGTAACCAAACCAAACCAAGTAACTAATGATAACCCTTTAGTTTCAAATCTTCCGAACATTAATAATTTTATCTTATAGTAATCATTTGTTTGCACACAGTTATATGGTTTCATGTATTCTTATCTAATACTAATAATGCACACAGTTGTAGGGTTTCAAGTATTTCTATCTAACACTGATAATTCATACACAATTATATGGTTTCAAGTAAGTATTTCTATCTAATGATAATCATTTGTTTGCACACAGTTATATGGTTTAATGAATTCTCATCCAATACTAATAATTTTCAGATAGATCTATTTGATCCACAGACTGGATCCTAACTCCTGGTCAGAGTGGACCAGGGAGTAATGGTAATGAAAAGGTTCTGTACACAACCCAGAGCCTTTTATAATAAAACTATTAGCAATTCATTTTTATAATAAGGCTATTTTTAATGCTCTATCATAGTACTGTCTCCAGGACTTGTTCAATATTGCTCGCAGCATTCTTTAGGGTGAGTCCCAAGATTTACCATACTTTGGTACCCCTGTAGTGTAATGTTACGGATGGGCGCCGTCATTGAATTGCAGCGGTCTTAAGGTTGGAAAATGTGCAAGCACATCAGCTGTCATTAGTCAATAGGTATATGGGTCTGACGATCAAAAATGTTACGAACCTCGCTTGTGCAGGCAGAGTGACCTGTAGAGTTCAAGTGTGATTTTAATATAATTACGTGTGAACTTTCACATGCTACACTACTGTTTCACTGGTGATGATCGAACCTTCAGGAACCTTTGAATTGATCCATCAAATCGCTATATAAGGAAATCAAGTAATGAGATTTTGGCAGTTCAAGATAGGTTTCCAAACAGGTTCAACAGAAGTCCATGACGCCCTACCCGATGCCATACCCAGCCTGTCAGTAATCCGACTGATATGAAAGTATCAACAGGACAACGATAACAACGCCGCCGTCATCACCAAGAAGTGGAGGGTGAACCTTTTTCTACGTATGCTAGCTGAAGTGAACGGAGGGAAAGGAGACGTTTGATAGCGACAAAAAAAAAAGAGAAGGCGAGGAAGAACGCTATTGAATAATTTTTTTTTAACTACAGTCCGCTGTAGTCCCCAAGAATAAAAGTGACTACTATTTTCTTCCTTGAAATTCAAGTTTTGAGTGTTTCTTTTCTGTGAATTCCTTTCTTTTAGACACAACGTTTTTTGGTCCTATGCTACAGTAGTTGTAGTATCATTGTAGTTAATGATATCATGTAGTCAATGATAGTAGTAGTCATTGTAGTCAATGATATCATGTAGTCAATGATACTACAACAGTAGTTGTAGTATCATTGTAGTTAATGATATCATGTAGTCAATGATAGTAGTAGTCATTGTAGTTAATGATATCATGTAGTCAATGATACTACGACAGTAGTTGTAGTATCATTGTAGTTAATGATATCATGTAGTCAATGATAGTAGTAGTCATTGTAGTCAATGATACTACGACAGTAGTTGTAGTATCATTGTAGTTAATGATATCATGTAGTCAATGATAGTAGTAGTCATTGTAGTTAATGATATCATGTAGTCAATGATACTACAACAGTAGTTGTATCATTGTAGTTAATGATATCATGTAGTCAATGATAGTAGTAGTCATTGTAGTTAATGATATCATGTAGTCAATGATACTACGACAGTAGTTGTAGTATCATTGTAGTTAATGATATCATGTAGTCAATGATAGTAGTAGTTATTGTAGTCAATGATACTACGACAGTAGTTGTAGTATCATTGTAGTTAATGATATCATGTAGTCAATGATAGTAGTAGTCATTGTAGTTAATGATATCATGTAGTCAATGATACTACAACAGTAGTTGTAGTATCATTGTAGTTAATGATATCATGTAGTCAATGATACTACGACAGTGGTTGTAGTATCATTGTAGTTAATATTTTGTATTGCTTCACTTTGTGATTTGAAAGTTGCACAGATGAACATGTAACATAGTCTAATTTGGAAACTTATGCTTTACAATTTTGAGTTGGGCCATAATACTGCAGAAATAGACAAAAACATTTGTTGTGCAAAATGGTGAAGGCACATGTGATCACAACAGAGTAACTAGATGGTTAAAAAAATTCGCTCAGGCTACAAGAGCCGCAAGGATCAGGTATAGTCATCATCATCATCATCATATCGTGCTGGCAGCACGGATATCCCTGACCCTCTCTCGCCACTCCTCCCTATCGTTCATCGCCCTAGGTAGGTCTTCAGGACAACAACCTGTATCCTCACATAGCTGCTGAATGTACGTTCGTGCTGGTCGTCCTGCTTTTGCGCGGCCATGTGTGGGGATCCATAAGAGTACATCTCTTATGAGTTCATCTCTGCTTCTCCAGCAATGTCCTGCATGTCTGGTTCACCTAACTTGAATAGTTTTCGTGATAGGGGGCAGGTGACTGTACAGTTGGTGTCTTGTGGGGTGTTGCTGCCAGGACTTGTTCAGGATTGCACGCAGCATTCTTGTGTAATTGCCATCTAGTTTCTTCTCCAGCCGTTTTGTTAGCGTCCATGTAGTGCATCCATATAGCAGTATCGATGTGACCGCTGCCTGGAAGAAACTGCATTTCATTTTATCGGTTAGGTCTGATTTCCATATAGTCGATAGCCTATTGATAGCTGTCCATGCTTTCGTTAACCTCGTTTCGATGTCCTTTTCGGTTGATTCGACGCTGCTTCCTAGGTACGTGAATTTGTCTACTAGTTTAAGAGGGGTTCCTTTTAGAGTGGAGATGTCCCCCGTTTGGTTATAGCACATATATTCCGTTTTGTGTGCATTAACATAGAGGCCTATGCTTGCTACTGCTCGTTCCAAACTATGCAGAAGTGTTTCGGCTTGGTCAGGTGTATTTGCCAGTATCGCTATGTCATCGGCGTAGTCGGCGTCGGTAATTGTTGTTGCGGGGTATCTTCTGCTTCTTTTCTTCGTCAGTTCGAAGCCATTCTCTTTGATTTTGTCAATCGATGTTCTAAGTACGTAGTCTAGACAAATGATAAAGAGATACGGAGCCAGCGTGTCCCTTTGTAGTACTCCTGCTACAATGTCGAAGTATTCTGTGTCTCCATCTGGTGATCGTACTTTTACTTTAGTGTTTCTATAGAGAATCGTTATTGCCGCTACGGTTTCTTTAGGTATGCCGTACGCTAGTAGGATTTGTTCCATCTTTCCTCTGTGAATGGAGTCGAAAGCCTTGGTAAAGTCGACAAATATTAATGTCGCTTGAAGGTTCTTTGCCCGTACACCTTCAAGGATTCTGCGGATGGTTAATATTTGTGAGGTCGTGGATCTATTTCTTCGGAAGCCATTTTGGTTTTTTCTAAGTATGTTGTCGATTTTGGGTTCTATTCAGTTTCGCAGTAGGGCATTGTAGATTTTGGCAGCTATGGATGTAAGTGTTATGCCTCGGTAGTTTTTGGCTAATCCGAGGTCCCCCTTTTTAGGGAAGGGGAGTATGCATCCCTTCGTCCATCTATCTATCGGATTTTGATTGTATACTGCGTTGCAGTGTCGGAGCAGTATGTCGTCGAATTGTCTGGTCTTCCATACTTCCGGGGGAATTTCGTCCAGCCCTGCAGCTTTCCTATTTTTAATTTTTCTGAGAACCGAGTCGAGTTCTTCTTGTGTGAACGGTCCAAGTTTAATGTCTAATTGTTTGCTAATTATTCTGGTGATTGGTTCATGTGTTATTTTTGGTGGGTTTCCAAGTAAGTTTTCGAAGTGCTGTTTCCACAGTTTTATTCTTTCTTGTTGGTTTGCTGCTTTAAGTTTCGCTTTGGCTGTGTTCTTTCTTCTGCTCACTTCGTTTATTGTTTGCCAGGCAATTCTAGATTGTCTATCTTCCACCGAGTCTCTAATCTTATCTATCTGATTTTGAATGTATTCTGTCTGTTCCTTTATATATATGCCTGCTAATTGATATTGTGGCGTTTTTAGTTTTAAGGCATTTGTGTTTGTTGGTTTTTTTCGATAGTTTTTGGAGGCTGTTTTCACTAGTGCACGTTTTTCTCTCACCGCTAAAGTTTCCCATGGGACTCTATATTTAGTTTTAATTTTTGTTGGAATGTATTTCGCTGCTGCCTCGAGGTGTGCATTGACGAGATTTTCGTATTCGTCGTTTGGTGTACTTTTTTCCGTCTTTTCTTGTAGTGTTTCGAATCTGTTTCTTAATTCTAATACGTATTTATCTCTTACATCTTTGTTGTTTAATAGGGCCCAGTCATATTGTTTGGTGGTCGCTGTTCGTTTGTCGTTTTTTCGTAGGCTTAACCGTATTTTCGCCGTGACTATTCGGTGATCGGTGGACACACCCTCAAAAGAGGAGTATGCCTCGCAATTCAATGCACTATTCTTCCATTTCTTGTTTATAAGGACGTAGTCTATCTGAGCTTTAGTATTGTTTTCGTACGTGTATGTCCATAGTTTGCCCTCTCTTTTTTGGTAGTTTGTATTGAGGCATGCTAATCTATTTTCTATCATGAAATCTGTTAGATGTTGCCCATTTCTATTTGATGTGTTGTGGAGGCTGTATTTGTTGTTTCCGTTTTTCCCGATTTGTGCATTCATGTCTCCGCCAATGACTAGCATGTTGTGTTTCGGGATGCTACGCACTAATGAGGATAACTCATCGTAGAAGGTGACTATTTCATTTTCCTCACTAACATTGGTGGGGCTGTAGCATGAGATGATTGTTGCTCTGGGGTTTCCGTTAAATGTAGCTGCCATCATTCTAGGCTGTATTTTCTCAACGCTATTAAGCGTTTTTAGTGCTCTAGGTCCTATAAGCCCCTTTTTTTTTTTTTTTTTTTTTTTTTTATTATGTACACATGGGAAGCAGCATGATGTACGTAAAGGTATTAGAATAAACCCATGGACAACCAAACTCAATACCCAAATGGGTCCTGGACGTGAGTTTGACGACTTTTCGCTCAGGATCGCCAGTTCGATCGGGGAACTACTGCTGCTCCTCTATAAGAGTGGCTTCTATAGAAGAGAATAAAACAGCCATCGAAAGATAACCATGACCCACACTCAAACCACTTACACAAACCGCATCGCTCTTCGCGCGGGTAAAAAAGGGGCGCGTCCTGCTGAGGTTGGAGCCCTGGCCTCGGTGTTCGAAAAATCAGCTACAGAGCTCAAACAATCAAAACTACTAAAATGCAAGCAAACACTACAAATAGCCACATTTAACGTAAGAACCTTAAATAGAATAGGACAACTCCCAGAGCTAATCGCATCGGCCGAAGAACATAAAATAGACATAATATGCATACAAGAACACAGATACACGCACACAGAAGATATCAAATATCACGAAACTTGCAATGGATGGTCGCTCGCCACTGTATCCGCATGGAAAAACTCAGGTATAGTCAAGTAGGTCTAAAACTGTAGACTCCCAGGCTATGTTCCAAGCCATAAAGCCAAATCTGGCAAGTAGCACTTGGTGAGTATCAGGAGAGCTCAGCATATCATAGTCCAGTGTGGTTCCTTACCATCACAACCTTGGCAAAAGCATCCACAACTACCGAACTGTACCTCATGTTTTTAAAATATTGCAAAACTTTTGACTCACCATAGTAAAATTATTTCCACAACTTTTTCTTACATTCTGTTTTAGCAATAAAAAAAAAACAGTAAATTAGATAATAGTGGCTTCTAAATTAGCTCAGATATCCTCTTCACTATCAACTGTGTGGTGAGGATTGGTTTTTATATTAGATTTGTGAACCACACGTAAACAAAATTTAACCAAGTTACTGCTAACTTCAACTTTTTGCTAAAAAGCCATAAACTTAAAGACTGTACAAGTCTTGAGTGTCAGTTTTATATCAATGTGTTGGTACAGAGTTGTGTGTCACTTGATAGCATTGAGTGATAAGGCAACAATGCTTGATTATAAGTTCTAAATATATCCGCTCTCTCAGTTGATCTTAAAACTCTGTTGATACAGTTATCTAAAAAATGTATTACTCATCTGATAAACCAGGTTAAATTAAAAATGATAATAATAAAACCATATGGCATGGTTGCCAAATTGGAGTACAAGTGGTTCCTATTGAAAAGCCAGTACTGATAAAATACTAAATTTTGCCGTTTGTGACTTTAGGGGTTAATATAAACTTGATTAACTTGGCTACTAATAAGAAGAAAGTCAGTAATTGATTATTTATGCTGTTATAAATAAACTGGGGGTGTCCATTGTTGCATGGGTGTCCTGGATATGATACTAAACCTTTTTAGTCATAAATGGGACCCTGACAGATACAACCACTTCTTGTCAGATTGAACCTAGGAGTAATGGCAATGAAGAGGTAGTCCCCAGAGGTCCAGAATTCACTACTGGATGCAGCTTAGTACACAGGAAACAAAGAAATAGGTATATGAGGTGTTTGTGCAAGAATGATTTGAAATTTTCTTGTATAGATATTTAGATAAATGCCAAAACCTGGTAATAGAATTTTGTTTGGAGAAAAAAGTCACAAAACTCATTATACAAAGAACACACAAAAAGTAACCTGCCCTGTTAATAGAACTTAGCATATGCAGACTGTACCTCCTGCAGAGAGAAAAGTCAGTCCCTCAAAAAAATGGGTGTCCTAAACTATATCTGGTGGTAAGGCTCCAGTTCTGGAATTCTGGAGAATATAGAGTCACCCCTTCATTGCCATCACTCCCAGTCTACTCATTATCAAAATCATACTATTCATAGTATTACTGATATAATTTTATTGCTTTTTTTATTTTCTTATTTATTACAATAATATAATTACCCTTTATAGACCAAAGATATAAATAATGTTAAGTTATCTTATTATCATATTGGCATGATGGCTAGAGTGTTTGCCAATGGCTCAGGAGACCTTGATTCAGTCACAGGTCGAGTCATACCAAAGACTGAAAAAATGCTACTTGATGCTTCCTTGCTTAACACTCAGCATTATAAGGTATGGATCAAGGGTAAAGTGGAGCAATCCAGGAAAAGGAGTAGCGCCCTCCACTACACCTTGGTGTAGTAGCTACTGAAAAGGGAGCCTTCGGGTCACCCTCGACTAGGTAGCCAACTTTACTTATTATAATATGTCTTTTAAATTAAATATATGCTGTGATAATATTGATAAAACCATGACAATCAAGCAATGTCCTCTATGTATTAAAATGCATTACTCTGAAAAGCATATTAATTGGTAAATTTTATATATATATATATAGGAGAAAAAGGGAAATAAATCAGATGGTATGTAAATACAAAAATATGAAAAAAAACAATATATTAAAGGGATTTTTTTATCCATCTGTATGGACCCCCACATATGGCCGAGCAAAAGCAGGATGACCAGCACAAACATACATTCAGCAACTATGTGAGGATACGCGATGTAATCCAGAAGACCTACCAGAGGCGATAGGGAAAAGTGGCGAGAGAGGGTCAGGGATATCCGTGCTACCAGCACAACATGATGATGATGATGATGATTATTGACACACCATTTGAGAACAGTGTAACCTGAATATAAGATAGTTGTCGGGGACCGGAGAATAAGTCTCTTATATCCGGGTTACACTGTACTAGGAAGGATGTATAATCATTTCCTACCTACCAAGTTCCAGTGCTAGTATTAGTACATCTATTGATACACTGAATAAACAGAAAGGAAAGATGAGATAGACGTATGTATATGTATAATTAAAACATTTATTAGATGTATAAAAAAATATAACAAATGTTACAACAATTAACAATGTGTATCTAAACAAATAAATCACTAATAGCACCCAGTCGGCAGGGGCTGTAAAATACACCGACTACACTGCTGCAGAGGGGTAAGACCCCACCCCGCAAAGAATGTCCTGCATGACACTAAACGATCTGATGGTGAGGTTCCAGTAATGCTGGAGCTTTAGGGAATGCGGAGTATCCCCTACATTGCCATCGCTCCCAGGTCCACTCTGGCTCGGAATGGTAGCACCTAATAAGGGCCCTATCTATGGGTTAAATAGAACTAAGTACATACTTATGCTAAACTGAATTGTTTGAATTAGAACTGTTTGACTAAACTGAATAGCTTGAAATTGAAATATTTTTGACAATTAAACTGTATTTACATTTAAACTGTGTGCTTATGCTAAACTGAATTGTTTGAAAAGGAAATGTTTTTTGACATTGAAACTCTAATTACACTAAACTGAATTGTTATATATAGAACTGTTTTGACATTTAACTGTGTGTAAACAAAATCTATACTTATACTAAACTGAATTAGCTGAATTAGAACCGTTTGAATAAATTGAATAGCTTGAAATAGAAATGTTTTTGACAATTAAACTTTGTACTCATGCTAAACTGAATTGTTTGAAACAGAACTGACTATTTGCATAAAAATGGATTTGGCATTAAATAACCTACAAAAGTTGAAATGCATAAAACCCAAACAAGCAACCAACCAAATCACTAATATTGTTCCAAGAACAAAGAGTATGAAAGAGGGTACAAAGAAGAGTAATGTTAATATCTAATTTCACTCTATGAGCAAAGACTATATCTTCTCCAGTTTATGGAATTGGCAACCCTAATTCAGATCCTGGATAAGTCTGCTTGCATTTTATTATATGTTAATAGCCTGCAGAAGGATAAGACCTCTTCCCCCCCCAAAAAAAAACTGAGTGTCCTTGGTATGACATTAAATTGCATCTGGTGATGAGACTAAAGTTCTGAAGCTCAGTGGAGTGTGGAGTACCTCTTCATTGCCATTACTCCCAGGTCCACTCAAAACCAGACTAATAGTACCTGTTAGGGTTCTATCTATGGGTCAAATAGATCTGTTAGCAAATTATTTGTATTAAATAGGAATATTTGATATGGTGTTAAAAAACTAAAGAAATTATGCAAAAAAATGTAAATGTGTGCAGTTACCTAACCTCTAGGCATAAAATAGCTCCTGACAGATTGATACTCCATTAAAATCAATTATATTTTATACTCCACCAATGATAAAAAGTATTCATTTTCCATAATAAATATTTACTTTTCAGTATTAACTCCTTCTTTTATTTCATTTCTTATTTTGTTTATTATTACATTTTTATTATCAATTTATTACTTTAATATAGTTTATCTTTTTTAAGAGGAAAAATAAATATTTGTAAGTTATCCTATTGTAAAATGTTTTGTTTTTTAAAATTAAAACCCTACAGTGATAATATTGATAAAACTATTAAAATCATGTAGTGTACTAAAGCCATTAAAATCATGAATCGTACTAAAACTATTAAAATCATGTAGTGTACTAAAGCCATTAAAATCATGTAGTGTACTAAAGCCATTAAAATCATGTAGTGTACTAAAGCCATTAAAATCATGAATTGTACTAAAACTATTAAAATCATGTAGTGTACTAAAGCCATTAAAATCATGTAGTGTACTAAAGCCATTAAAATCATGTAGTGTACTAAAGCCATTAAAATAATGAATTGTACTAAAACTATTAAAATCGTGTAGTGTACTAAAGCCATTAAAATCATGTAGTGTACTATAACTATTAAAATCTAATAAGACTTTTCAGGTGTATCAATTAGTAAAAAATATAGTTACTTTCTTTAGAAATTTTGCTACTTTTAGTCGTTCAGTTTGCTACTTTGAGAGATTCAGATCTGGTAACCCAAGTCCCGCTTACAAATATTTTTGCTGGGTTCCATCTGTTACACTTAGTGGTTAAGTAACTTGTCTGTTTTTATACTTAAGATTCTTAGATTACTACAGAAAAATGGAAACTATTACAATAATTTACCAAAATAACCAAGATTCTCAAAGAAAATTGCCAGCCATTTGTAAAGTGAAAAACTACTTGTCTTGAAACGGATTTTTAACAACAGAATATACAGTGAATAAAAAATAAACAATCAATCCACTCTATCAATGGGGCTTATAATATGTTGACTGTACCCCCTACAGAGGAGTAAGACATCCCTGAAAAAAAAAGGACTCCTGAATATAATGCTAAATTGCATCTGATAATGAGACTTCAATTCTACAGTTCTGTAGAGTTTAAAAGTATCTCTTCATAGCCATTACTCCTAGGACCACTCTGACCAGCAGGAATAGTACCTCTTAGTATCCAATCTATGGGTTAAATAGATCTGTTTCACAAAAAAAATGGCAATGTTCAACAAATGTGATTCCTTAACCTCTAGGTATCAACTAACCCAGGACTGGTTGACATACCTTTTAAATCAATGAATAAATCATAAAAAAATTAATCAAAGTCACTTGAGGCTCAATAACTATTGCACCACTTGAGGCATTGAAAAGACAGAAGGAAGCTGATACATAAAAAGTTTCTCTTTCAGGATCTTTTGGGTTTGATATATCTGTTTACGTTCACTGATTATTCCTGATAGACCTACAAGAATGGATATCTGGCTCAAGTCTAATCTTAGCCAGACCTGTGGTGAATAAAAATAGACTGAATAGTTTAAGTGGGCAGAGGGGGGAGGAAAAATAGTTAAAACTGAATGAACAGCAAAGACAGTCCACTATCTGACCAATAATTGATCTCTCCCCCCCTACTCCCCCCACCCACACACACTTAACCTTTTCAAATAACATGTCAGGTTTTATTTATTTTGGATTTTGTGCTGTGCAAGAAAAAGTTTTTGTCTACCAGAATAGAAAGAAAATCCAGACATACAAGCAGCAATAAAAACCTCAACATTAATTGCTTACTAGTTGTTATTTAGATTTGAAGAAAAAAAAAATTACTAAATGTTATAAACTAGCTGAAAACTTGACCTACGCATGAGTGTTTTTAGTCAATTGCAGTGGAAAGCCTAAAATAGGGGCTCTCATGGCCAATATCAAGGTGTTTATGATTGATCCAACTTTGCTCTCCAGAACCTTTCAATTTCTCTCCTTCATATCTTTTTTTTAATTTTCTTCCCTTCTTCATAATATATCTTTCTTTCTTACAAACTCTTTGTTGTAGATTAGCTAGCACCCCTTCAGCATTCTACAAAATGGACTGGCTTATAGCCATAAATAGCCTATGATTAAGGACTTTGGTAGTTGATTGATATTCAGACTGATCTTACTTTGTTTGGCTATACAGCAATTGACCCTCTTCTATTTCTTCTAAGTCCTCTAATTATTGTTTGTAACTTATTGTACTGTTTTTTTTTGTATGTATCCATTAGCACTGGATACTGGTGCTGAATAAATATATTATGCACTCATTCTTCTCTGTATATCATTCACCTTGATGATACAACACTCTTAGTGTGATATAAATTCAGCATCTTTCATAAAAGTTTGGATATACTCATACTATATAAGCTAAGTATGTATTTACCCAACCCCTCAATCACAAGTAGGAAACAACACAATTGTTTTAAGCAGAGTAAAGCTGGTTTGAATTCACAGTTTTCCTTCTCCTAGACTAGTTGCCTAAACAAGGCTAAACAACACAGTCTAGTCTACTATTTACCCAAAGCTGGAAGGATAGCAGATAGTTATGCCTTTTTCAAGTGCATTAACACAAAGTGAAAAGCATACACCAACTGCATCTCTGCAGAGGGGTAAGACCCCCCCCTCCCAATGAGTGTTATGGATATGACATTAAACACTGATGGTGAGGCTCCAGTAATGCTGGAGCTTTGGGGAATGAGGAGTACCCCTTCATTGCCATCTCTTTCAGGTCCACACTGGCCCAGAGTGGTAGCTCCTGATAGGGTCCTATCTATGCGTCAAATAAAACTGTTTGACGTTTAAAACTGTGTGCAAACAAATGACTTATGCTAAATTGAATTTCTTGAAATAGAACTGTTTGATCCTTTAACTGTGTGTATCTACAAAGTGTGTTTACAAATCATATATTTGATATATATGTAAAAACAGGATTTGACATTAATTAACCAACAATGGTTGATATGCTATAACATTTTGACTAAAGATTTTGCCATGTAATGAAAGTGGGGGCAGACCCACTCCCTGAAATAATTAGTCTTTGAAGAATTACAGGTATTTGGGTTTTAGGAAGATGATAAATTCTAAATATTATCAGCAGGGGGAAGTAATCAATTCATGAAGATCAGAATTTGTCTTTCTTTTGGATTATTTTTTGGTTTTGGTTTGGTTTCTTTGTTTAATGGCATATCAACCTTTGTAAGTTATTTAATGCCAAAGCTATTCTCCTAGAAGAACAGTAGTAGTACTATTTAACCCATAGCTGGGAGGATAAGGGGGTTCATACCTTTCCCAAGGGTATTTGCTCGAAAGTGAATGTAATAGCACGACTGGAGTACAAACTCGCTTGCTACGATTCTGCAGTCCATTGCTTAAACCACTACACCACGAGGTAACCCCCCAATTATTTTTTGTAGGACTTATTAAAACTGTCTATTTTTATTTGTTCATATTTGTGTTTGGCATTTAATAATTACATTCTTTTGTTGTTATTATTGGGATCCATAACAACATCATCAGCTTTATCAAAAGGTGTGAGGATAATGTTGTAATTCTTGGACAAATCTCTCAATATACCTATGTGTCTCCTGGATAAAGTGAGGTTATCAGTATGCCCCTTAAAATAACCAAAAAACTCAGATTGGAAATATCTGATTTAAGCAACACTCATATTTCCAAATTAAAACACAAATTACAGTCTTTATGTAACAACAGCAAATGGAAATACAATGGGAGAAATAATCTCATCAGAATTTTTCTGACCCCTTAACTCAACACAGTTGAAACAGAAGCTCTTCAATTTGGTCTTAAATTTGCTCCAGGAGTAAATAACCTCAACATTGTAAATTTGATAAACTTCAAACCATGCACGTAATGATTCTGATTTCAACAAGGGATTTATACAAGGACTACTCACTGTAATCACTAATGTCAATACAGATAAAACCACACACTAACAAAATTCTTAACTAACTATAAATAAAAATATAAACATTTTTAATAAGACCTTTAAAAAACTAATTACTAAAGAAAACAAATTTTGATTTCTACTAATTGATTATCGTTAATAAAAATGACTGTATACATTTTTACTCACATCATAACACCAAAATAAAAAAGTAAAATAATCATAGGTTTTTGCCAGAGAGCTTTTAGGATTTGCACCACCAAATTTTTAAATGATTAATTAAACTCTATAGAAAATTCATTCATGCAACTTCAATATTCTAGATATTTTTTATACAACATTTCAAAATAAAAGCTCTCAAAATTCACAAACATAAATGTTCCCCAGAAATGCAAAACAATAATTTTTCAAATAATAATGCATTTCACAGATATGTCATTTTATACGACAATTCAGCCACAAATACCATTGAAAAAATCTAAACAACCTTAGAATTAAAACTGTCACTAAATCTTCAAAGACAATTAGCAATTTAATTTATGATAATCCTATTTACCCAACCCCTCCGCTCGGACAAGATATGACACAGGTCAATTTTTTTAAGCGAAGTTTAACAGGTTTGAATTCAGAGTTTTCCCTCTCCTAAACTAGTTGCCTTACCAAGGCTGAAGAACCCAGTCTGTCCTACTATTTACCCATAGCTGGAGGGAGAATAATTGGATTGATACCTTTCCCAAGGGTATTAGTGCTATGTGAAATGCAATCATTCTCGTCCAGGATTTGAACTCGAGTCACCGTGTCTATTTCCTACGACAATAACCATTACACCACGGACACCTAATGATAATAATAACAATCTTTACATTGAAGCCAGAGAAGAGGTTTATGAAATTTTATGTCTGGATTGTAATAAAAAGTTTGTTAGTGATTCTGCTCATAGTTTCAAAAACGAATTTACAAGCACATTAGAGATTAAAAAAATAAAAAGTAACATCAATAACAGTTTGGTCAAACATGATTTGGGAACTAATCATAAATTAAATTTTCAAGATTCCAAGATGTCAGTGTATACATAATTAAAAAATGCTGGAAAATTGTTGAATCTAATATCATTTCAAACTACAGGGTGTCACAAAATAGATGCAACCCATGAATATGATAATTCATATTGCATCAAGTCATCTTTCACCTGAGTCTTAAAAAGCAACCATATCACTTCAGAAAGGTCAAACCAGATGACAAGGGCAGAAATTAATTGACTTGATCCTACAGTGCACATGAAAGACCAAGTTCTTGGAAATATCTTTGAAGGGACTTTTTCAGACTCCTTCTGACAGAATCTCTCACCACATCCACATGGACATCTTGAAGTTAACTTCCTGCCAGACTTGGGATTTTCTCCCTTTTTGTTGAGGTTGTTTACCAACCCTGTGGCTTGAAATTTGTGTATCCAATGATAAATTTGGCTTCTCTGGGGATAATTGTTAAACTTCCTGCTAAACTTTGCATGCACAGTTTTAAATGATTTTATCTCCAAATAAGTAGTGACACAAAATATTTTTCTTCTCTTGTCCAAAGCATTGTGATTGAGGATTAATAGTTGTTATAGTATTTTCAAATCTGAAACAAAAAAGAGTGCAACATTAATATTAGTAGAGTAATTAGCAGTCACATGGATCCTATATATATTGAGACAGCCTATATTATTAGAGTTATTAGCAGTCACATGGGTCCTACATATATTAAGACAGCCTATATTATTAGAGTTATTAGCAGTCACATGGGTCCTACATATATTGAGACAGCCTATATTATTAGAGTTATTAGCAGTCACATAGTTCCTATGTATATTGAGACACATTGTACAATACTCTTAAACAGATATTAGGTTTTTTCAATATGTTCCCTTATTTGGTCAGGTTGGCACTGAAAAGTTACAAAATTTCTTATCTAAAACAAATTAGCTTCACTGTTTACATATTTAGAAAGATAGATGGATAAACAGAGAGTCAAAGAAGATCAGCCAGACAGATAGATATACTACAGAATGCTAATAATCAATAGATATGAACTAAATGATATTAACATCAACATAGATAGATAGATAGATGGATATGATATGGACTTTTTTGATAAATTTTTGAACACGTGTAGCATCACCCAAATGCAAAACAGTAAGGCAGCAGTAAAGATGTGGAATTTTAAAAAGTTCCTCATTTCTTTTGTTTTATTTTGTAACTTATATTTCTACAAATAAAATCATCCTCTGAAACCCTGTGTTTTTTAATCTCTACACATTATCATACAGTCAAATTTATTTACAGTTTTCCCACATATATATTATGGGGCAGTCTGTGACCCTGGGTTTCATACTTTCTGCATTGGTCAGATAGAGTGAAGGTACTATACTGCATAATCCATGACAATATAATCATTATATATATTAAAAAAACTTTCTGAAAAAAAAAGTAACGTGATGATGATTTTAATTTTAATCATCATCATCACTCAATAAAATTCAACACGAAACAGCCATTTCGTATTCCCATCAAATAAAACTTTAACTATCATGAAGTTAGATAGGATTAAAAGAAAAAGAAATCATTCTGATTACAACTATCCATTTCCCACCCCCTCCTCATACATTCTTCCCTTATTATACTCTCTTCCTTTATTTCACCCCTTCTAATCAACAGACCGTAGAAACATATACATATGTATGGACGCATGCCAGTATATACTCATGAGCAACAGTACAAACACAAACACACTAACATTAAATAACACTATCCCATTCAAACAAAAAGATTTACCATATTAACCTGTCTTTTTCTTTTTAAAAAAAACCTCCACTCAGTCTGAGGAATACAAAAAGCATGAAACCCAGGATCACATACATCTCCTTATATTATCCAACGACAAGTTAAGAACAATTCTAATTTAGGATTTACTTTCTTCAATATCCATGTAATTCAAAATCCAATAGAGAGTGCAGTGTAAAATAATAATAAATTTGAATACAGAGCAAATAATTCCCTATAAAAGAAAAACCTTAAAAATCGCTAATATTTTTGTAATAATATTATTTTAGCAGACCCTATATTTTTTAAAATGTTAGAACTGCCTCTTCAGACAAAGAAAAAAAATCTTATATATATATATATATATATATATATATATATATATATATATACAAAAATCTTACATATATAGTAATGCAACATTTGGTTCTTCATTAACTCATGAAGTAAGCTAGTAAGAACCATAATTATCTTATATATATATGTATATATCCTTATATTATCCAACGCCAAGTCAGCCAAGATTCTATTTTTGGATTTTCTATCTACAATATCCATGTAATTCAAATTCCAAAAGAGGGATCAATACAAAATAATAATAAATTAGATTACAGATCAAATAATTCCATGTAAAAAATGCCTTTGAAAATTATAGATATAGGGTCTGCTGAAATAATTATTATTACAAAAAATATAAGTAACTTTTAAAGGTTTTCTTTTTTATGTTATATATATATATATGGTGTATGTATATATATATATATATATATGGTGTATGTGTATATATATATATATATATATATATACACATATATGGTGTGTATATGGTGTGTGTGTATATATATATATATATATATATATATACGCATATATAGTGTGTATATATATATATGGTGTATATATATATATACGCATATATGGTGTGTATATATATATATATATATATATATATATGCATATATGGTGTGTGTATATATATATATATATATATATATATATATGTATGTATATATATATATA
>CAUZXS010003308.1:0-2500 GCA_963585895.1 Sepioteuthis lessoniana
TGCCAAACTAAGGTTAAAGAACCTAGTCTGCCCTACCATTCACCCATAGCTAGAGGGGAAATAATTGGATTCATACTTTTCTCAAGGGTATTAGTGGTATATAAAATGCAATCAGCCTCGTCCAGGATTTGAACTCGTGTCGCCGTATCCATTTCATATGACGATAAAATTACATCACGGGTTACCTCTGTGTGCGTGTTTATATGTGTGTGGGAGTAAAATAAAAAGCCACCAGTAGGTTGGTATTTCAGTTAGTTTTAATTGCAATAATAGTAAAAATGCGAATTTTTATTTAAAAAAACAAAGAGTTAAAATATGGAAGAAAGAAAGAAAGAAAGAAAGGAAGGAAAAGATAGAAAAAAGAACCTTTGTCGGACAAATATGAATATTCTTTATCTTTTCTATTAACTTGTTTAGATGTTTATTTATTCAACGCTTGCCTATATTTAGAGCCGATGCACGTGCTCGGCACATGTCGTGTTCAACGGAACTGAATACCGGATCTGATCTTCAGCGTCCGGGATGCTCATATGCAAACGGGAACAGTTTCCGGCCGGAATATGCGGCGTCGTTGAGTAGTCGAGAGATTCACAGATATTTAAACAAACCAAAGATTTTGCACGTTTTACAGGTATGAAAAAATTAAGAAGATTAACGTTTAAAATACACCATTTTCAACTTCAAAGATACACACACAGACACACACAGACACACACACACACACACACACACACACACACACACACATATATTCATATATAAAAAATTTTCGTTGTAGGTTCAGAGGGAAAAAAGTAAATATTTCAAAATGAATAAGTCCACCGAGAGATTTTTTTTTAAAAGAATTATCTGTTTTGTTCTTACATACGTTTATGCTTCCAGCTTGTTGCTATCTTTAGAGAACATATGTGGCACAAGGCTATGTAAATGAGGAACCCTATGAGACCGGAACTCATTTGTGTGGATCTGTTAGTAGAATCTAACTGAGTGTGTTCCAGTTTGATTAGGTGCCCCATTTACACGGCTTTGTGCCTCGTATGTTCTCTGACGAAAGCAACAAGCTGGAAACATAGATGTATGCAAGAACTAAATAAATAATTCTATGTAAACATAAATCTCTTAGTGGACCCATTCATTTTGAAATACATATGAAGGGCTTGTGGTATAATACTAATCGTCGTGGGAAATGGGCATGGCGATTTGAGTTTAAATACCAGACGAGGCTGTTTGCATTTCACATCATGCTGATCCTCTAGGGAATGTCGCCAAACGATCTATTCTCCCATCAGCAAAGGATAAATTATAGGACAGACTTGAATTTAATCTTATTATGGCAACTAATCTAGGAGAAAGAAAAACATTTATTCAAACCAGTAAAACTCTGCTTTTTGATGAGACATTGTGTTGCATCCTTTTTGTGAGGAGAGATTAATAAGCACCCCCCCCATATATATATATATATATATATATATAATCATTATACACTGATATTCCTGTTAAAAATGTATAAAATATTTAGAAATTAACCCCTAAAAAGCAAGCATTGCATAATCTCTAATTATTCACAAAATGATTACAATTTGCACCAAGCTTCGCTTTTTTCCGATATTTCAGTACAGGAGGATCATTAAATAAGTTTCTAGACTTTTTTGTATGGGTACTTTTATTGATAGTACACACATGAAACTCTAGTCCCCTTCGAAGTAAGCTCCTCCGGTTATAATACACTTGTTATACCGTTTCAACAATTTCTATAAGGTCCCATGGAAGTCCTCTTGTGTGAGCGTATCAATGATCTTCGTCACAGCCTCTTTCATCTCCTCAATTGTCTCATAACGACAGCCTCTGAGCAAAAGTCACAGGGAGCAATGTCTAGACTATAGGGAGGCTGAGGAACTGTCTTGATACCCATCTTGGTCAAATATTTTGTGACAAGGATGGAGTTGTGGACTGGTGCGTTGTCCAGCTGGAAATGCCACTGACCTGATTTGAAGAGTGCTGGCCTCTTCCCAAGGAATCTCTTCCTGAACTACCTTAAAACCTCAACATAGTAACAGTAACCCTAACCCTAACCCTTTGGCCAATCAACTCTGGTCTATTGACTTCCTTACTTCTACCACACCTCTCATCATCCCTCACAGACTCCCTGCCTTCCTTGAATTTCTTATGCCACTCAAAAACTGATGCTCGAAAAGCAATCTGAAGCATTCCATTCGTTTCTGTGGCATTTTTTCAAAGTTTAAAACAGAATTTTATTGCATATCGTTCTTCTAATGTGTCCTCACGTCGAGATAGCATTTTTGAAATTCACCAGCTATGACAATCAGGCTTTAGTAGGGTGTATTCCAATTGCTGTTGTAGCTGTTCATTTGAACCTGAAATCATAAAAATTGGTCAGTAATCTCATAAGATGTATAGCAATAACGTACTGAATTTTCAAAAGTCTACGACAATTCTAAATGCCTGTACAAAAAACACTGGAAACTTAATGAATGCTTCA
>CAUZXS010003308.1:7500-37500 GCA_963585895.1 Sepioteuthis lessoniana
GTAGCAGAAAGAAAGTAAAATGAGTAGACATCTAGCTTTGTTCATATCACATCAAGAAAATGGCAGTATTTATCTATCAATGAATGTTTGCGTTCAAAAAGAGAAAAAGAATGGAAAGATATGGCGGATATGGAGGGTACACGAATGTAAGTGTCAGAAGGCAAAATCGGGGATGGTAAAGATATGTATAAAGGCTTTTATAAGTTGTAAAGACATGAAGGGGCAAATCAACAAGTCAGCAGATAAACGATAAATCATCTATTTTACATCCCCACCATAGATTAAAAAAAAAGCAACTGAATTTTCGACAATTTCCTTCGCTGTGAATGCACTTAATAGATTAGAGAATATTAATTACCTAGATCGAAATAATCAAAGGAAATATCCAGATCAAAATTCAGTTGACAACTTCAGAATTATTGATTTACCATCATATCTCACAGTTCTCTCACTTATATATATATATGTGTGTGTGTGTGTGTGTGTGTGTGTGTGTGTGTGTGTGTGTGTGTGTGTGTTTGCGTTTAAAAAGAGAAAAAGAATTGAAAGATGTGGCAGATATAGAGTGTATACGTTTATATATATATATATATATATATATGTGTGTGTGTGTGTGTGTGTGTGCCATATATATATATATATATATATATATATATATGAATAAAAAAGAAGTCCTTGTGGTGTTGTGGTTAACATACTGGGCTGCGACATCGTAGTAAGCGAGTTCGAACTCCACTCGCGCTATTACCTTCGCTTTCGGAAATATAAACTTGGGGAAGATATGAACTCTCTTTTCCTCCACCAGCAGTGGGTTAAAGACTACAATTGCTATCCTTTCACATGGGTGTATTTTGTATTAAATTACCCACCAAGGTTGATATGCCATTAAACAAAGAAAACAACCATTACATATATGCGTGATAGCATAACTTATATCGTTGTGAGGAAGTGGAGCCGAAGCCCTGGTTGTGATATTTTGGGTTTCCTTTTTTTAATGACTTTGAGAAATGTTTAGGGCTCATTATGAGATACGTTTTACCTTTTGGGACTTTTTGTTTGTTGTGGATTATATATTCGATTATTCGGGAGTGTTTATTACTTTATTTATTTTAAGTAACGATAACGCAGACAGTACCAACGCTGCTTGGTGACTGTCATTTTCTCTCCTATGCAATAGTCGAATCAATGTTCGCAGAGGAAATAAACTGACAGTCACTAATCCTGCTGGCCCGGCGTTAAAAGAAATGGATACGGTAATACGAGATCAAATCCTGAACGATGCTATTTGCATTTTACATAGCCCTAAAATCCGGGGGAAAGGTGTGGATCCAACAATACTCCCTCCAGCTCTAGGTAAATAGTAAGGATCTTTAACCATGTTATGGCAACCGAACTAGGAGAATGAAAACTCGGAATTCTAACCTGTCATACTTCGCTTAAATACTGACTATGTATTACATCTTCCTCAAATAATAATAATAATAATAATAATAAACATTTTGTAAGATTGTCGGGATTATTCTAAAAGTGGACGAAGGAAGGACTTCAAGAAATTGACCAGACAACAAGAAACCGATGACGATGCATAAGGCCTTATATCTCAGAGATGACACGGATAGTCTATATATGTCAAGAAAAGAACTTGCCTACATTGAAGATAGCGTCCATATACCAATAAGACAACTTGAAGATCAACATACAAACAATAAACAGAAAGCAAAAACCGGAAGAAAAGCAACTGTATGGGCAAACAAGCGAAATCTCAAAACAAGACTTAGACATGGCTAAGAACGGGAAACCTGAAGAGAGAAACTAAAACTCTTCTAGTTGCTGCACAAAGCACCGCCATAAGGACCAACTACCTTAAAGGGGGTGTCCTCGTGGTGTAATGGTTAAAGTGATGAACTGCGGAATCGTAGTACGCGAGTTCGTACTCCAGTCGCGCTATTACGTTCACTTTCGGGCAAATACCCTTGGGAAAGGTATGAACCCCCTTATTCTCCCTCCAGCTATGGGTAAATAGTAGGACGGACTAGGTTCTTCAGCCTTGGTGAGGCAACTAGTCTAGGAGAAGGAAAACTCTGAATTCAAAACCTGTTAAACTCCGCTTTAAAAAAATTGACCTTGTGTCATATCCTGCCCGAGCGGAGGGGTTGGTAAATAGTACCTTAAAGCAAAAATAGATAAGACACAATAAAATAGCAAGATATGTATACGGTAACGCGAGATCAAATCCTGAACGAGGCTATTTGCAATTTACATAGCCCTAAAATCTTTGGGAAAGGTGTGGATCCAACAATACTCTCTCCAGCTATGTAGCGATGGACAAAACGATCAATTCTATAATAAACGAATGCAGCAAATTAGCACAAAAAGAGTATATGACGAGACACGACTGGGTAGGGAAAGTGATCCACTGGGAATTGTGCAAGAAACTAATATCTGTATATACGAAAACGTGCTATATACACAAGCTGGAATCCGTACTGGGGAATGAGACGCACAAACTTCTCTGGGATTTTGAGATACAAACAGATCAGCCGCTTTAAGCCAGACGACCAGACCTAGTGATAGAAAAAAAAGCCCTGCCGAATAGTGGTCTTTGCCGCCCTAGCAAACCGCAGATTAGAATTTAAAAATAGCGAAAAGAGAGGTAAATATCTATACCTTCTGCTATATACCCTACTGCTGAACAGGAATAGGAGTGTCTTATTCCTCATAAATATGTTGGACACAATAATGAGGGCGGGTAATTATGCTAACTATGTAGTTACTACTAGTAGTGGTTTGCCTTCTTCACGCTGTTGACGATTATTGTATTTTGTTGATGTTATAAAGATTTCCATTTCCTTTTTTTCTCATTTAGTAACCTTTTGTTAGGTTACAACATCTTACCAGGGAACTAAAAAAAGATAATATTACATGAAGGTGACGGTTATACCAATTGTAATTGGTGCACTTGGAACAATCCTTAAAGGATTGGTAAAGGGACTAGAAGACAAAGAATCAGAGAACCACTGTATTATTTAGATCGATCAGAATGCTGAGAAGGTTCTCGGAGACTTGAGGAGACTTGCTGTCACTCAAACTCCAGTGAGAAACAATCAGCTAACGCTGGTGTGAAAAACTCTCTAAAGAGTAAAATAATGTCAACAGAAGATCTATGGAGGTGCCTGTGGTGTAATAGTTATCGTCGTAGGAAATGGACACGGTGACACGAGTTCAAATCCTGGACGAGGCTGATTGCATTTCACATAGCATTAATACCCTTGGGAAAGGTATGAATCCAATTATTCTCCCTCCAGCTATGGGTAAATAGTAGGAAAGACTGGGTTCTTCAGCCTTGGTGAGGCAACTATTCTCGGAGAAGGAAAGCTCTGAATTCAAACCTGTTAAACTCCGCTTAAAAATTGACCTTGTGTCATATCCTGCCTGAGCAGAGGGGTTGGTAAATAGGATCAATAGTAGATCTCGACGAGTACAACGAAAAGCGAAAAAAAAAACCCAGATTGCAGCAGCGAATAACAGCAAAAGCAACATAAGAAATAACAGAAAAACAATAAAAAGTATATAACAGAAATGGAAAGAAAAACAAATGTAGGAATATTTCAAGTGAAAACTGGCAAGATTGCTCACGAGAAGACCTGGATGTGGTTAAGAAAGAGCAACTTCACGAGAGAAACTGATCTCTTTTAATCGTAGCTCAAAACAATGCTAGAAGGAACAATTATATTAAAGCAATAATAAATCGTACCAGAATAGCAAGTCTAGGTTTTGTGGAGATAGATAAAACGATTAATAGTGGTGCCCGTGGTGTAATGGTTATCGTCGTGGGAAATGGACACGGTGACACGAGTTCAAATCCTGGACGAGACTGGTTGCATTTCACATAGCCCTTGGGAAAGGCATGAATCCAATTATTTTACCTCCAGCTATGAGTAAATAGTAGGGAAGACTGGGTTCATCAGCCTTGGTGAGGCAACTAGTCAAGGAGAACGAAAACTCTGAATTCAAACCTGTTAAACTCCGCTTAAAAATTGACCTTGCATCATATCCTGTCCGAGCGGAGGGGTTGGTAAATATGATAAAACGATTAATTACAAAATTAGCGAATGAAGAAAAAAAAGCCCAAAGAGAGTACAAGAAGAGCTCGGAACAACTGGGTTGGGCGATGATCCTTTGGGGATTGTGTAAGAGATTAAAATTTGACCATACAGCTAAATGGTATATGCATAAACGAGAATCAGTTCGGGAAAATGAGACGCATAAAGTTTTCTGGCATTTTCAGATGCAAAAGGATCACCTAAGCCCAGGTAGATTTATTTGTTTTAATTAACAAGAAAAAACAAACAAACTTGTCATCAAGTAGATTTTTCCGTTCTAACTTACTTCAGAGTAAAAATAAAAGAAAACTAAACGACATACAACTACTTGGACCTTGCCAGAGAACTGAAAAAGCTGTGGAACATGACGGTGATGTCAATTATATTTAGTGCTCTTAGAATGGTTCCAAAAGGATTGGAAAAAAGACTGGAAGAATGGGAAATAAGTGGAAGATTTGAGACTATTCAGTCTACAGTAAAACTAAGACCAGCCAGAATACTGAGAAAAGGGCCCTGGAAAGCTGAGGAGACTTGCTGTCACTTAGACTCCAGTGAAAGTCAACCAGCAGATGCTGGAAAGAAAAACGTACTAGGAGTAGAATAATAATAATAATAAAATTAGTCTGACGCAGTTCTATTTCGACAGAACTGGTTGCGTGGCCTTATGAGAAGATCGTTTCTTGTCAATTCAAGCACATCTCAATCCTCGAAATAAAAACAAATTTGTCTCTGTTCTATTGTTAATTTTATAAAAGTTTGGTTTGGTTTTATGACATATCAACCATTGGAGGTTATTTAATGCCAAATCCATTTTTATACACATAAACAGCTCTATTTCAAGCAATTCAGTTTAGCACAAATATAGTTTAAGTTTAAACAGTTAAATGTTAAAACAGTTCTATTTCAAACAATTCAGTTTAGCGTAAGTACAGTTTCAATATCAAAAACAGCTCTGTTTCAAATAATTCAGTTTAGCCGAAGTATACAATTTATTTCTATTTGACCGATAGATAGGACCCTTTTAGATGTTACCGCTCTGGACCAAAGTGGATTTGGGAGCGATAGCAATGAAAAGGTACTTCGCATTCCCCAAAGCTCATGCATTGCTGAAGCCTCACTATCAGGACACTCATTGGTGGTTTTTTTACACTGACTGCTGCTCTGCAGACGGGTATTCTACAGCCTCAGCCGACTGGGCAACTTTATAGAAGTTATTTAAATAAGTTATATTTATCTATGCCTTATTCGTTTACCCCGCCTATTTCAGAGTTTCCACTCAATAATCGTTCTTAATTTAATATAAAAAACTAACTTGTATTCATTGAAGACTTCCCCTAGAGCAATGTCTCGACTGCAGCCTCGAAGTTAGCAAGTTCGAACTCCCGTCACGCTATTATGTTCACTTTCCGACTAATACGCTTTGATTGATTGATTTTAACGGCATGTCAACCCGTCTAGGTCTATTGTATTCCTTATTAGATATTGACTGGAAGATTTCTTTGACATGTCGAATAAGTTGTGAAGGTGGAATAACAGGAAGTGGACTTGTTTCCGAAAATAACTAGGATGTAGGTTGTTCCCCAACGAAAGTGCCATGTAAATTGCATGGGTGGAATGTTGGAAGGAGGTGTACTTACGTGGAACGTGTACGCAGGAGGTGTGACCGTCAGGATTTGCGTGGGTGTCCGGAAAATTATATAAATCAAAGAAGATGTCGTTCTGGGCAGAACGAAGCAGAAGGCAAAGAGGTTTCACAGAACTGTACCGTCAACCCTATGTGTGTAGATCTCGGCCATCTTCGGTTCTCTCTCACTTTACCCATACGTACATTTCGGGTGATAAAAGGAAAAAGAAGTAGATTATATTTTTGTACATCAGAATTTTTGTCTCTCTCTTCTAGACAAAACTCCCAGAGGTTAGAGAATCACGCTTAATGTACGTTCGTGTTAACATCTTTGTTTAGCTTTTTCTGAAGAGTTTCTTTTTTGCACACGGTCCTGTCGATTGCCAATAATTCTTTAAAAATTACCCATTCGTCGCCATTGCTCCCAAGTCCACTCTCATCCAGAGTGGTTGTACCGGATAGGGTCCCATCAGTGGATCAAATAGAAATATTTGACCATTTACCTGAGGGAAAAATGTTATATATATGATGTTAAATTGAATTATTTGTGTTACATAGGAATACTTGGAACCCTTTAACTGTGTTCCACTGATTGAATAGTGTTAAATAGAATTTTGATATAAAATAGCAATATTTGAAACCATTTAACTGTGTGCAAACAATAGCAAGTTTTAATTCTTTGCTAAAAAAAAATAGCTCTAACTTTTTAGAAATAAAATTACCCACAGATTATTCATTTACAAATCATATATGCATAACTATTTAACTGTGTGGCAAAAAATGACATATGATGAATTAATTTGTCAATGTTACATACAAGTACTTGAAACTGACAAACGCAAATGAATAATTAATGATAAATAGAATTATTCTTATTAGATTAGAATACTTGAAACCACTAAAATGTGTGCAAGCTCTGGCTCGTTTAAAAATGTTTTCTACAACTCTCTCTCTCTCTCTCTCTCTATATATATATATATATATATATATTGTGTGTGTGTGTGTTTACAGGAATCGGCATTAAATAACCTACAAGGGTTGATATGCCATAAAATCCAACCAACTAACCTAGAAAAATATCTGGATATTTTTGCACTGTGAAAAACGGAGAAAGATTATAAAAGAGATTATAGATGAATGTTTTAAATTTTACAAAATAAGATTTATTTATTATTTTTTTTATTTTTGAAATAAAAGAAGAAAAAATAAACAATTCAATAAATAAAATCATTTTTTTAAAAATTTGCTAATAGTTATAATGAGTTTTCGCTGATTTGGGGTTGTAGCGAACTATTTCTTTCTTTTTGACATAAAATTAAATCGTTTTGCCTTTTTCTGACTGAAAAGCTTGAGGCGATCAGTCCGCGATATCGGAAATAGTCAAAAGATCAACACTGTCATGATTGCTGATGTTGTTGCAAGAGATGTCGGGGAAAAAAAGAATCGTTTTCTTTAGAGGAGTTGCCTTCGGGTTTTCCTTTGTGACAAGACGATGTTAAAAACGAAAGAAAGGAAAAATATATATATTGAGAGAGAGAGAGAGAGAGAGAGAGTGAGTGGTATGCTACACCAATGGGAATTAAGAATAAAGAGGAAAAGAAAGAAAGGAAAACAGAATGAAATATCAAGGAGAAAAAAACGTAAATAAAACTAAAACCAAAAGTAAAAACGTTAAGAAAACGAATTAATATAAAAATGATATTGAAAAGTGGTGTCGGCGTAGGAAGCAGGAGGATGTTGAGTGTATCATCTTGTTTTATATTTCCTCTCAGCCAAATTGCCAAAGCCGAAGGCAAAGCCACAGTTTGGCTTCAGTTCACTCTTCCTACAATTTTGATAACTTCACATTGAATAGATTAGTTTAAGGGGGCAAATTAGCGCATGCGCAAAGGGCACTGGAGAACAGTAGCCAGTGGCTATCATACGGAATTACTTTCAGATAGGCGCCTATTTCTATTATATTAATAAATTAAGCACATAAAAGAAGGAAATCGAAAATACTTGATAAAAATATATCGATTCGAATGCCTATTCAGCCATTACTTCAGGATATGATATATAATTATTGATTACCATTATTTTGTAGTTTCCTTCTGAAAGCTTAGGCCTTGGCTTATTATAATGGAGATGATGTGTCTGTCTGTTTGTTGCCGGAACTATGTCACTACCGACATCACAATTCCTTTAGCTAATTACGTCACATTCTCTATGCTTTTATTTCTATTTAAAAGTCTCAAGTAATGAGGAAATCGTTTTATGCTATTAATGTTGTTAGTCTTATCAACATATCAATAACAAGCAATTTTATTTATATATAGAACCTAAAAGCGGTTTACAGTGGGATGTGAACAAAAAGGCTAATTTGCATATTGATCTTAGAAATTTAAAGTATTTGCTTGGTATTATTGATTTCCATTTGTTTTGTTTTGTTGTTGTAAATATGACCAAAAATTCAGTTGGTAAATCTTAAAATGAGCCAATTAACAAAAGAAAATAAATATTTGTTTTATTTTTTTACTGTCAAATTTACTTAGATAAGGAAAATTTTCAATGAAAGCCGGGAGTAATTGGAAGAGCTTGTTGTGTTACATATCGCTAAGAAATAATGGTTTACAAAGAATTTAATGTGGATAATTTACATACAAGTTTTAATAAAACCGAGTTGAATAAATTGATACTTTTTTGTTGATTTCTAATATTGATCTATTTTCAAACGTATTGAAGGCAATCCAATGTATAATTTTATAAAGAAATTAAAATAAAATGAAACTAAGTGTGAACTTACAGTATGCATTCTTATCTATTTTCGTAAGTCTATTTAACTCAATAAGATAATTTATTGAGTTAAAACTAAAAATATTTGCACCCGCCGGAGAGCAGGTAGTTTTCCTAGTGAGTATAACTATTGATTACAGTTGTCTCACCATTACCCTATTATTAATCGAAAATGTGTTAAATTTGTAGTTGCAGATGCTGCAGTCATTTTTTGCTGATTTTATTCTGGCCATCATCATCATCATCATCATCATCATCAGCAGCAGCAGCAGCAGCCAGCATTTTGAGTCCACTGATGTACAAAGAACGTTTCTAATTTCTTCCATGGTGTTCTAGAATTTGCTACTGCCCGGTCAGCGGGGTTTACAACAAGTTGACTGTGTTCCTTAACCCTTCCCACCAGAAAAAAAGTGTCCTGGATTAACAGTATCTGATAGTGAGGCTCCAGTTCTGGTCTTCTTTGGAGTGTAGTGTACTCCTTCATTGTTATTATTTCCAAGTCCACTATGATCCAAAATGGTAGTACTAGCTAGGTTCCCATCCTTAGGTTAAATAGATCTATTTAAGAATTATTCGTATTCGATGGGACCCTGTGCAAAAAAAAAAAAAAATATTCGAATCAACTACCGAGGAAATGTAAGTATGAACGTACAAAGAACGCGACTTTCTAATCTCTCGGCATACAATAGTCCTAGATGGGTTAAAGTGCCGTTAAAATTAATCAAAAAGCTACGAACAGTGGCAAACAATGACGAACAAACAATAACAAATAAACAACAAGGAACAAATAAACAACGAACAATCCACGAAAAACAAACTGCAACAAACAATATCAAACAAATAAATGACAGACTATGACGAACAAACAACGAAAAACAAACAATCAAACAATGAAGAACAAACAAACAGCGAAAAAAACATGAAAAACAAATAGTGACAAACAAACAACGACGAGCACACAATACTGAACAAATAACAAACTACGACCCACAAACAAGAAAAAAACAAACAATGGAACAATGAAGAACAAACAAATCACGTAAAACAAATAGCAACAAACAAACAACGACGAACAAACAATAGTTAACAAAGAACAAACTATGACCAACAAACAAGGGAAAACAAAACAACCAAACAATGAAGAACAAACAAACCACGAAAAACAAATAGCGACGAACAAACAATATTGAACAAACAAATAACAAACAATGACGACCAAACAAACAGCAACGAAAAACAATAACAAGTAAAGAATGAGACACAAACAAATAACCAACAAACAATGAAAAACAAATTCCGACAAACAATGATAAAGAAACAGTGCAGAACAAACAAATAACAACAAACTCTGACAAACAAACTACGACAAACAAACAACGAAAAACAAACAATAACAAATAAAGAATGAGAAACAAACAATGAATAAACCACAAAAAACAATCATGAAACAAGAAACGAAAAAATGAAAAAAAAAAACGACAAACTAGCAACGACGAAGGTACAACGAAAGGGTATACAGTCAGCGTATTTTAAGTTCTACTAACAGAACATACCTCAGACAATGACTGATGGTGAGGCTCAAGTTCTAGACTTCTGGGGAGTGTGAAGTATTCCTTCATTGTCATTATTTCCAAGCTCACTCGGATCCGAAGTGGTTGTACTCCTAGGTTCCCATCCATAGGTATAATAAATATGTTTAAATATTATTCGTTTTCGATAGGACCTTGTGAAAAAAAGTATTAACGTATAATAAAATGAATTCCCTTATCTCATGGCATAAAATCGCCCTAGACGAGTTAGCATGCCGTTAAAATAAATAAATTAAACTGCAACACAACGTACAATGACAAACAGCGAGAATCAAACTATGAAAAACAAGCAATAAAAATAAACAGTGACAAAGAAACAAGGACGGACAAAAAAGGACGAACAAACAAGGAAAAAAGTAACGACGATAAACAAACAGCAAAGAAAAAAAAAGCAAAGAAGGACGAACAAACAATGATAAAGAAACGACGACAATCAGGAATGATGAACAAATAACGACTAACAAACAACCAAAAAATACGCCATAAAAACAAAATATGAAAAATATACAGCAAAAACAAACAATAAAAACAAAAAAAAATGACCGCACAAACAAACATATCAAAACTACCAAACGTGAAATCAAAAAAATGTGTGTGTGTGTGTGTGTGTGTGTGTGCGTGTGTATGTGTGTGTGTGTGTTCGTTATAGTTGTGTATTATTGTGTGTGGATGTGGAAGATACATGAGCATGTATTTTCACATACACATACACTAAACACTACTTACACATGTATACACAATAATAGACAACTATAGCCCCCCCCACACACTCACAAGTATATATAAATATTTATACACAATTCCAACGGTTTTCGACTGTATTTTTCAATTTTTTTCGATTTCTTCATTTCATTTCGTTATCTGCCTGACGATTGTTTGTAAAACTGTAAAACTTCATGAAATCTAAGGTCGCAGACAAACTTTCATAGCATTAAATATATTAATCTAAAATATAGTTATTTATTTATCTTTTATTATTATTTATTCATTAGAGTTTTTCATATTATTATTATTATTATTATTATTATTTACTCCTTGAGAGCTTTTCGCATCAGTTTTAGCTGATGGTTTCTCACTGGAGTTAGAGTGACAGCAAGTCTCCTCAAGTCTCCAGGACTCTTCTCAGTATTCTGGCCGTTCTCAGTAATGCTGTCATTTGGATAGTCTCTACCCGTCCGCCAATTTCCAAGTCCTCCAGGCCTTTTAATAATCCTTTTGTTATTGTGCCAAAAGCACCAATCACAATTGCTACCATCGTCACTTTCATGTTTCACAGCTTTTTCAATTCTCTAGCAAGGTCGAGGTACTTATCCTTCTTTTCAAATTCTTTCAGTTTTATTCTGTGGTCAGCCGGGACAGCAAAGTCGACAATTTTGCGAATTCTCTTTTTTTTTTTTTTTTGTTTATTATTATAAGGTCTGGTCTTCTGGCCGAGATTAGATGATCTGAGTCTATGTCAAAGTCCCATAGGAGTTTATGTGTGTCATTTTCCAGGACAGGTGCTGTATTGTGCATTTACCATTTGTTGGTATGGTCAAATTGAAATTTCTTGCACATTTCCATGTGGATCACCTTGCCCACCCAATCGTTTCTAGTCTTGTACTCTTTCTGTGCTAATTTGCTGCATTCGCTTATTATGTGATTGATGGTTTCATCTCTGTCACCGCATAGCCAACATTATATATATATATATATATATATATATATATATATATATATATATATATAACCGTAAATCCGGAGTAGGGAATAATTCCAATCAGGACCAATAAAATATTCAAAAGTACAGTCAAACTAGAAATTATGTTATATTTTGATCCTGGTAACCTATTAAATCAGAGATGTGATTTAATAGCTCAACATAAAAATAAATTTTGAATATTTTGACAAATAAGTTAATAAATAAGTAAATCGAAAACGAATTACTATGATTTATTAAATTGGTAAATGAATTAGAATTAGAATTAGTGATTTTTCCTGTATTATTGTAAGTTGGGGGGGGGATTACCATAACTAACATTAGTTTTAGATTTTTTTAGTTCATTTTAATGATAACAATTGATATACAAAAATTAGATTGAGTAATTTTTTCAATAAAAGTTTGAATTTTTGACATGTATTATTTTAGCTGTAATTTTTGCTTCAGTTAAATTTGAAGTAAAATTTGATACTTATTGTTACTTGAAAGTTTAGACTTGCTTTATTATATTGGAGAAATATTTTTTTTTTAGTCTGGTTGTAAATGTGAAAAAAAGAATTTCAATCCATTTCTTGTTTCATCTGAAGAAGTCCTGTTTTTTAGAGCTTTATTCATATCAATGATGTTAACAGGATGGAAATAAATTTATCTTAATGTGACCGATTGTTGATTTTTTTAAAGCGAATATATATATATATATATATATATATATATATATACAACTGCCCTGTCAGCTGCAGCTCTAGATTACAGGGAGGTAAGATTCCCTCACTCGAATCAGTGTCCCGGATATGACAATAAATTGCTTCTAATACTGAGACGTCAGACCTGAAGTTTGGGGAATGTAGAGTACCCCTTCATTGCCATTAAACTCAGATCCTCTCTGATTCAGAGTGGTATTACCTGATAGAGTCCCTTGCCCAGTCGGCTGGGGCTGTAGAATACACCAACTGTTTCTCTGCGGAGGGGTAAGACCCCATCCCAACGAGTGTCCTGGATATGACACTAAATAGCATTACAGGAGCCTCATCATCAGATTGCTTAATGTCATATCCAGGACGCACATAGGGGGTCTTAACCCTCAGCCGATATGCAGTAGGTGTATTCTACAGCCCCGGTTGACTGAAATGAGATGGTTTACTTTAATATCCAGAACACTCTTTGGGGGTCTTAACCCTCAGCCGATATGCAGTAGGTGTATTCTACAGCCCCAGTTGACTGAAATGAGATGGTTTACTTTAATATCCAGAACACTCTTTGGGGGTCTTAACCCTCAGCCGATATGCAGTAGGTGTATTCTACAGCCCCGGTTGACTGAAATGAGATGGTTTACTTTAATACCCAGAACACTCTTTGGGGTCTTAACCCTCAGCCGATATGCAGTAGGTGTATTCTACAGCCCCAGTTGACTGAAATGAGATGGTTTACTTTAATATCCAGAACACTCTTTGGGGGTCTTAACCCTCAGCCGATATGCAGTAGGTGTATTCTACAGCCCCAGTTGACTGAAATGAGATGGTTTACTTTAATATCCAGAACACTCTTTGGGGGTCTTAACCCTCAGCCGATATGCAGTAGGTGTATTCTACAGCCCCAGTTGACTGAAATGAGATGGTTTACTTTAATATCCAGAACACTCTTTGGGGGTCTTAACCCTCAGCCGATATGCAGTAGGTGTATTCTACAGCCCCAGTTGACTGAAATGAGATGGTTTACTTTAATATCCAGAACACTCTTTGGGGGTCTTACCCCTCTGCTGATATGCAGTCGGTGTATTCTACAGACCCAGTTGGCTTTAGATCAACACGTGCATTTCGTTATTTTTTTTTTTTTTTACCGACATACCTCCAATTTACATCCGTGCATGTGTACGAATGATGAGTGCTTTTAATGTATATCTATTATATTGTTAAAGAGCGGAAAACTAAAAAGTTGTAAATAAATGAAATAAAACAAATTGAATTATTACACGGGAACGTAAAAAATAAAGCCCTGAAAATTATCTTCAAGCAAAGGAGACGTTTATTGTAAAAGTTTGCCTTGGTGATAACAATTTCTGACATCGGTTAAAGAATTATTTATGCAGTATTTTTGGTCATTTAATGTTTGTTCAAATGCTAATAAATTGAACATATTATGCTGCACTTGAAGATAATGGGTTTTTATGCCTTGCTGGTGTGTATATATATATATATATATATATATATATATATATAAATAAAGTAAAATGTTGATCTTTATCTTCACCGCCCAAACAATCTGAGACCGTTCAAAATATGATAAAGGAAAGTATCTATCATTTAAATTTCTGGTTTTAGCTTTAGAAAGCTTTTGTCAATAAACATTTTCATGGCTTTTATTAACAGACACAATCTTCAAATAGAACTGTATATTTTTCTTGTATACCCTAGTAGGCAGAAAAAAAAAATTAAAAAATAAAATATCGAAACATACAAATGGAAATAAATAAAGAAGAATCTTAGTGATTGACAAAATTTGTTTGAAAATAATGTTATATCAAATTATGCGTAAGAAGTTCGGAACTAAATGCACTGAGTGATTGAATTTTTCATGGTAACGGTATGTCAAAGTATCTAGCGTTAAATTAAACCAAAAAATTAAAGAATCGTGGTCCAGTCGGCTGGGGATGGTGGCTGTAGAATACACCATCTTTGGTGAGGTGTAAGATCCCCCTTAACGAGTGGCCTGGATATGACTTTAAGCCATTTGATGGTCAGGCTTCAGTAATGCTGGAGCTTTGGGGAATACGGAGTACACCTTCATTGCCATCACTTCCAGGTCAATTCACGCCTGGAATGGTAGCACCTGATAGGGTCCTACCTATGGGTCAAATAGAACTGTTTGACTATTTAAACTCAGACCAAACAAATAACTTATGCTAAACTGAATTGTTAGAAATAGAACTGTTTGGTCATTTAAGTATGCGCAAACAAATGACTGATGTTTAACTAACTTTTTGTGATAGATAGCAATACTTGGAACTATTTATCTGTGTGCACAAGAATGAGCTAAGTTAGGCTTGTTTAAAAATGTTAAGAACAAGATGTGTTTAGATATCCTATATATATATATATATATATATATATATATATATATATATATATATATATATATATATATATATATATGAAGAGGATTCAGCATTAAATAACTTACAATAGTTGATATACTATAAAACTAAACCAAAGCAAAGAATCGCGTTCACTGTACCTTTATATTGACATTTTTTGTGTAGTTGTTTTTTAAGAGTATTTTTTGTACGATATCGACTCAAATACGAATATTTTTTAAACAGGTCTATTTGACCCCTTCATGAAACTTTAACGGGTACTCTCACTCCAATTCATTGTCGACATAGTAATAATGACATATGAGGCTGACTCCACACTTTTCCGTGTTCCAGAACTGAAGCTTCATGACTAGATGCAGTTTTGTGCCAAAACACCACCTTCTCTTTTTTTTTTGGGGGGGGTATTAAGGACAAGTTACCCCCCTACAAGGGATACAGTTAGCGCATTCCATCCCCCACCGACATAGGAATGCATAACTGTAGTAGAAGTATTATATTTGTTGGAGAGGAGTTTTCAGGTACTATAATAAAAAAAGGTTAATGTTGAAATGAATTTCAGATAAAACAAGCAAACATGACAACAAGTAACAGGAGGGTGAGCAGAAACAGGCGTTGTCTTTTTATTTATTTTATTTTAGCAATAGAAAATAATTTACAAATTATATTTTTATGTAAGCATTAATTTTGTCTGTGTGCGTGCGTGTGTGTGTGTGTACAGTGTACATTAATGGTTTTACAGGGTGAACCCACAAAAAAACAGAACCCATAAACTTTTTTATAACTTCTACAAAAATAAAGCAAAATAATTCTCAAGTCTTTTCCTTGGAGGACCAGGACATGTTGGTGAATACTCTGGTCCCAATTTTTCATGTACAGAATGGGCTAGAATTAAATTTATGAATTTCAGTCAAAATATATGGGCTTTGTTTTTTGGGGGGTCACTCTGTAGAATTCTTTCTTTTTAACTGTTTACTTGTCCGTCAGTCCTGATTTCTTTTATGGAAAAAACTTGGTTATCGTCATGAAAATTAGGGGGAAAATATTTTTAATTCGAGGTGGAGAGTCTAAAGTCAATCTTCTTCGACTGCTGAACTGCTACTAAATTGTACGGGGGATTTGGAATATTCAGATCCCCTCACTTTTTTGGCAGCACAATAGGGAAAACGTTACTTGGAACATGTGGTTCTCTTTCTCTCTCTTTTTTTTTTTTTTTTTTGATTTGGTGACACACGTGAATTACAACCGTTACATGTTGATCACTATAATAGAAATTTGATTGATTAATTTATAATAATAAAATATGATTTAAGATTTAAGATATAATTTAAGATTAATTTATAATAATAAAAAAGATCGAAATAAGTATGTGAAAAAGAAAGAAAATAAAGTATAAACTGTTATTGACAGGTTATCGATCGTAAAAATCTGATGTCTGGTAAAATAAAACAGTAATCTTTCCAAGCTGTAACTATGTCAATACAACTGAATAGCTGCACCACCAGGGCTTTAACGAAACGCTCAGATAAAAAGCTAAATTGGAACCACACTTGGACGCTATTTTGAATAAATTCTGGAAACAGCACTTAAAAAACAGCAGTCCCATGGCTTCTTACCTTCAATCTCGCAAACTATTAATGTAAATAGAGCAATACATGCTGGACACGATTGAAAAACGACGCACTTATAAGCAAAGTTCTATGGACTTTTACACATGGACACAGCAAAAACTTATATTCATTAGTTCTTTGCCGACATTGGATGCTCTATATTTGTTTGTTGTTATTTAATGACATATCAACCTACTTAGGTTATTAGATGTCAAATCCATCCTTCTAGAAGTATAGTCATCATCATCATCATCATCATCATCATCATCATCATGTCGTGCTGGTAGCACGGATATCCCTGACCCTCTCTCGCCTCTTTCCCCCTAACGTTCATCGCATCCGGCAGGTCTTCTGGACTACATCCCGTATCCTCACATAGTTGCTGAATGTATGTTCGTGCTGGTCGTTCTGCTTTTGCTCGGCCATGTGTGGGGGTCCATTAGAGTACATCACTTATGAGTTCATCCCTGCTTCTCCAGCAGTGACAAAGAAAAGAAGCAGAAGGTAGAAGTATAGTAGTGGTACTATTTAACCCGTAGCTAGGAGGATAAGGGGGTTTCTACCTTTTCCAAAGGGTATTTTTCCGAAAGGGAACGTTATAGCACGAGTGGTTTCCTCAGTCCAGCGCTTTAAGCATTACACCACGGAAGCTGTTTAGAGGAGTTACCAAATGCGATAACTGCGAAGAGAGGGGTATATATAATCCCTGTACATGGTTTTCTGTCAAGTAATAACCTAAAAGTTAGAATGGATTGTTCAGTGTTAAATGCATTAACAGAACCATGAATTACGTATAAATGGATGATTGACACTTATGAATACCGAAGGAAACACTGCTCGTTTTAAGCTTGCAGCAGGTACTATAGGCAACCTGAGGCTTGTGTGTTACATCTAAGAAAAGCTTAGTAGTTGTCTAAATTTCTGAGACGAAACTTTATGATTTTTTTTTGAGACGAAGCTTGATGATTTTTTTAGACGAAGCTTGATGATTTTTTTTAGACGAAGCTTGATGATTTTTTAGACGAAACTTGATGATTTTTTTAGACGAAACTAGATTTTTTTTAGACGAAGCTTGATGATTTTTTTTTAGATGAAGCTTGATGATTTTTTTTAGACGAAGCTTGATGATTTTTTTTTTGAGACGAAGCTTGATGATTTATTTTGAGACGAAACTTAATGATTTTTATCATTAAGGGTTTTCGGACTATTGTCTTCTTCTTTATTGTTATTTCCACAACTTTCGGCCGATATGTCCTCTGGCCTTCTTCCCACATAGCGTAACGGTTATAGGCGTGGGTTCCCTAAGCGTCTAAGGAGAAAATCATCTGGAGGTTGCAGGTTCAATCCTGACTGCAGGCGAGTAACAATACAGGAATACTTAACACTTGTAACCGGTTATGGCTGACGGAATCAGAACAGGTGACCCCCGTACGTATAAAGGACGTAGTTCGAAGTTCCGTGAAGGTTCCAGAGTTCGACGAACACTTGAAGAAGGCCGGAGGACATATCGGCCGAAACGTTGTGGAAATAACAATAAAGATGAAGACAATAGTCCAAAAACCCTTAATGATAAAAAGCTTAGTAAGTAACAGAAAATAAACACTGCTGGTTTGAAAAGTGATTTTTTGACCAAAAAAAAAAAAAAAAATGCAAAAAGAAAAAAAAAAGTGAAGGATAGTAAGAAAAAGGTAATGAATGTAATAAATAAAATAAAGTTGTCTCCCTTATTTTGCCCCCCCCCCTCTCCTGTATAAAAACTCACCCACATAGGACTTCTTATATAAATGGCAAATCACCATTAACTCATATCTGTTGTAGAATGGGGCACGCAATAAGACTCGAACTTACTCTTGCAGGTTTGCTAGTCAAGCTGGCTAACCATTACACTACCTGAGGTGTCCTATTCAATCGGCCTTGTGCCACATCGAAGCAAAGAGCTTCGTAAATTACAATATCTGTTGTAGAACAGAGCTCAATGTGAGTTTACGTCTGTCTTTGTTTTTCTTTACAATGAATAAAGATTTAAAGAGAAATACGATTAAAAAAAACGCTAAAAAGATGCTATAAACTTATCATTGTAACAAAGAGAATCCGAGTTCAGAACCCGGTCGAAGCTGTTTGAATTTCAATTCGTGCTAATGCCATTCGGAAAGGCATTTATCCATCTGTTCTCTCCTAGCTATGAGTAAATCGTAGGGCTGACTGGGTTCTTTAGTCTTGATCATGCAATCAGTCAAGGAGCAGGTAAAATCTGAATCCAAACCAGCTTTACTCCGCTTAAAAATTTACCCTCTGTCATCTCCTTCTGATTACAGATGGTTTTTGTAAATACATAGATTAAGTTACACGTGGGAGAAGGTTTAAAAACAAGTAAGGTTAGGATTTAGATGACTCGAGTTAAGTCGAGTTTAATGGAGATTGATTGTTAGGTAATCCCATTTACCGAACCCCTCCGCTCGGACAGGATGTGACACAGGGTCAATTTTTAAGCGGAGTTTAACAGGTTTGAATTCAGAGTTTTCCTTCTCCTAGACTAGTTGCCTCACCAAGGCTGAAGAACTCAGTCTGCCCTCTTATTTTACCCATAGCTGGAGGGAAAATAATTGGATTCATACCTTTCCGTATAACCATTACACCACGGGCAACTCCATTGATAGTTAGGTAATAGATGGATAGTGAGAAAGAGTGATAGATAGATAGATAGATAGATAGAGAGAGAGAGAGAGAGAGAGAGGGTTGGCTGGTTTCTTTCTTTAATAGCAAATAAAACTTTGTTAGCTATTTTATGTCAAAGTTAATTTTGTAGAAGAACAGCAGTGATACTATTTAACACATAGATGGGGGAATAAGGGGGTTCATGCCTCTCCCAATCTTATTTGTCTGAAAGTGAATGTAATAGCGTGACTAGAATTCGAACTCACTTACTTTGATGTTGCATTACACGACAGGGAATCCCCAAGATAAATACATTTACAGATACGAATTAAATGATGGAAATTAGTACGACAGTATGGAGGAAAAAAAATGAAAAACAAAGTAATCCAAAGTGAAGAATTTATTGTGAAAGAAAGCCACGGTATTACGTTTCGGTTTAAATTAAAAAAAAAACATCATAAGGGCTTTAGAAAAAATGATAACGAGTGGACGAAGAAAAAATGAATAAAAAAGAAATAAAAAGGGAATTTTTTTTGGACTTTAAAATGACGATATTATAATTCAAAAGAATATATTTATAAAACATTTTTATTAAGATTTTTTTCAATCTATTTTCGAGAAAAATCATCTCATAGAAATATATCCGTCAAATTTTTAACTATTCATAACTTGTACTTTTATAATTATGATTGAATAACTCGTGAATTCTATATTACTACATTGTGGCTGGAAGCCCGTGACGTAACGGTTATCGTCTTAGGGAATGGAATCAGTGACCCGAGTTAAAAATGACAGACGAAGTGATTTGCGTTTAACTTTTGCACCAATACCCTTCGAAAAGGCGGGACTCCATCTTTTCTCCCTGTTTCAGCTTTGGGTAAATAGTAATACAAGCAAGGCTGTTTAGCCTTAATACGGCAACCAGTCAATGGGTGGAAAAGTACTAAATCTAAACCAGCTGTACTCTGATAAAATTGACCTTGTGTCACATCTTTTACGTGACGGAGGTGAAATTGTTTTTGTTTAATGGCATATCAACTTTTGTGTGCTATTTAATGCGAAAGCCATACTTGTAGAAGAACAGCAGTGACATTATTGAACCCATAGCTGGTGTTGTGCAAATACATATTACGACATGGTAGCTGCTGCAATCCCATTAGTCATGTAGGGTTTGATGAAAACTTAAAGATTTTGTAATGAAATATTTTTATTACTACTGTACGTATCAACTTGAGCATAGTTTTTCTAATTATGAACCCCACACCATATATATATATATATATATATATATATATATATATATATATATATTACCTTGAGGAAGACAAGTATATGTACACAAGTATAGCTCTTCATGCATATTTATGCCTTTACTGCAATCTCGGGAGGTGTTGCATTAAGTCACTTTAAACACAGTCAAGCAAATAACCCGACGTCTGAATAATGTTTACATAACAGCTGTTCGCATCACAGGAAATATGCTTTTCTGATTTCCCAATGATTTTCAAGTGATTTATAGAGAAATTAATAACTTCTGATTAGCATATACTCGCAATCTTAATTTTATTTTCTTCATCATGATTCAAGGGCTTTAACTAAAATTGCATCGTATCACCAATTGGCTGACTCTAATTGGTATTTGACGAAAATAAATGAATAAAATAAGATAAAATAAATAAATAAATAGATAAACAAACTAAATCCGGGCTTTTACCACGCGAGTTATAAAAGTTAATATTAGTCCGAGAAAGACAAATTTTAAAATTCAAACTCTTTGAGAAACTAGCAGGGCTATCCGGTGATGCCCGAGAAAAAAATTCTTAGGAAATAATTCTTATATACAAGGTGTGTTCAAAAAGCATCGATTTATTAATAGATTCATTTTAAACGTTAAAACGTTAATTTTCTTTAAAAATAGTCATTTTCTCATTTATCCATACAAATCCTAATAATTTTTTTTTACTGGTTCGAGCATACCCGAATTTACTCTTTCAATATGCGACAAAACTGTGTCGTATATCTTATTTCAAATATCCAAGGTTATTTTATACCTCGTGGTTAAGAAATCCGGTTCACTTAATGTTCATATGTACGTTTGTTGTGTAGTTGTTTTTTAAGAGTTTTTTTTAAATCGGTCAATATCTAAATAGATCTATTTGACCCATATTGGGACCCAATCAGATACTAACACTAGAATTTTGAATGGATCTGGGAGTAAAGGAGCCTAACTATCAGATGCTGTTTAGTTTCATGCTGAAGACACTACCTTTTTACGAGAGGGGTTTACCCGTCTACAGGTGATGCAGTCAGTATATTCCTAGCTCTATCATCAGGGTAAAAAAAAAAAAAGAAGCTGAAGCTTTATTTATCGGAGAAATAAACAATGAATGAAACGTTAATTTTCTTTAAAAATAGTCATTTTCTCATTTAACATACAAATCCTAATAAGTTTTTTTTTTACTGGTTCGAGCATACCCGAATTTACTCTTTCAATATGCGACAAAACTGTGTCGTATATCTTATTTCAAATATTATTCGTTAGATTTATTTTTAGTTTGAGAAGCATAAAAAATGTCACAGGAAACTAGATTAGTTAAGTATGAAGTATATTGCACTTACGATAATCCTGTGATTGATTTGAACGACATTTCAACACGCTTAGAGGTTAGGGAATCGCGTTCATTATACGTTCATATCTACATTTTTTGTGCAGTTGTTGCTTAGCATATCATTTTTTGGACCTATTGAACACGAATGATCATTATTATTACTTATAATATTCAGACTATTAACCTCATCTTTATTGTTATAATCACAAGTAAGTAATATCAAGTTTCATCTCAGAAGTTTGAACAAAGGAATACGAATAATTTATAAAAAAAGATCTATTTGAGCTATCAGAACCCCTAGGATACGGCGTTGTTGTATCTGGAAACATCCAATCAATGGGTTGTCTAGATCTGTTTGAAAAATTCGTATTCGATAAGACCGTGTGCAATCCCTCTTTCCCCCACCCCACCCCCCAAAAAAACAACAACAGCGCAACAATATTGATATGAATCTACAATGACCGCCTAATTTCAAGGTATAGCATAACCCCAGACAGTTTGAACTGCTGTTAAAGGCAATCAATTAGTCTGCGGCTTTCAATTTTCGTCTTTATGTTCAAAACTTTTGAATATTTGATAGAAAGTAAAATTAAGTGAAGATAAAAACTAATCTTGTCCCCTCGTTATAAATAGAAATATTATGATAAATTAAATTAGTTTTTAATTAAATAATAAATTACTATATATATATATATATATATATATATATATATATATATATATATATATATATTATTCTAAAAGTTTATTTACAATTTCAGTCTCTTTAACATAATGTCTTGTATATGTATCTAATGGGTTTTAAGAAAATGTGGGGAGGGTGGAGAGAGGGAGACGTGACAGACACATAGAAGAATGAGGAACATCAGAAAGAGAGTGTGAGAGCTAGTGAGCGATATAGGTAAGAAAGAGAGAGAAAAAGGGAGAATGAGAGAGAGGAAGATAAAGAAAACTGGAATAAAGAGAAAGAAAGAGAGAGAAAGAGACTGCTGGATGAGAAAAAAGAAAAAAGATAAAGAAAGAAGAAAGAAAGCAAGATAATAGAAAAGGGAGAGAGAGAGAAAGAAATTACCGATCGAGAAAAAAGAAAAGAGAGAAAGTAGAGAGTGTGATGAAAGAAAGAAAGAAAAAAGAAAGAAAGAAAGAAAGAAAAAAAGAAAGAAAAAAGAGAAGAGAAAAGTATCGATATAGAAAAGAAGTAAGAAAATAAAGATGGAAGGAAATAAAAAAAGAAAGAAGTGAAAGATAAAAAAATACAGAGAGAGAAGAAAAAAGAAAGAAAGCCGAGAGAGAAAATTGGAAAAAAAAAAGAGAGAAATGATGTAAGATGAGTGAAGAAAGAACAGAGAGAACGTAGGAAAGGAACAGAAAGTTGAAAAATAAAAGAAAGAGAAATGAAGGAAAGATAGAAACTAGTGACAAAAAGAAACAAAGAAAGAGGAATAGTTTGATAAAGAGAGAGAGAGAGAGAGAGAGAGAGAGAGAGAGAGAGAGAGAGAGAGAGAGAGAGAAGTCGGAAAACAAAGAAAGAGAAAGAAAGTAAGTATAGAGAGAAAGAGAGAGGGAATAGATAGATTGACAGATTAAGAGAGAGAGAGGGAGGGGGTAGGATAAAAATAAAAAAATTAGAAGTAAGAGAATGAAATAAGAAAGAAAGTAGTTAGACAGATATATATATATATATATATATATATATCGAGAGAGAGAGAGAGAGAAAGAGAGAGAGAGAGAGTTGGAAGAGTAAGAGGGAGCATGGATTATTTTCTTTTTTAATTTTCTTTATCTCGCTTCCGATTTCCGTTTTAAGTAACTTAATCTCTCATTTTTGCTTTTTTTGGACAACTTTTCATTTTCCTTCTCATTTAATTTTCTTTGGGTAATCCTCCAACTTTTGCCTTATTCTATTTTTTAAATTATTTCCCACTTTTTCCCTCCAAGTCTCTTTCTCTTTTTATTTTTTCCTTGGTCATTTTCCTCTCTACATTTTTTTTCCCTTTCCACCCTTGTTTCCTCTCCATTATTTTCATTCGATCATTTCGGAGTCTTCCTGTTTTCTCGATATTTTCAACTCTTCGCTTCCACTTCCTTGTCTTTTCTTCCTTAACCACTTTTTTTTTCTTTTCTAACGCACAATTTCCAGTTTTAAGCAAAACTTTGATGTGGCATGCGCAGTGTTTACACTCTGCCATACTGCGCATATCCGGTGTCACCTAATGTCATCAGTCGCCGAGAAATATATGTGGTTCAGTTGGTACACAAGTATGACTTTTTTCAGCGCCACTGTTTATTACTTCGTATGACTCTTGTTTTTCATTCATATATTTCTCATTAGAATCGCTGAAAGATATATCCTTCCCTGTGCTTTGACTTTGTTTTGTTTTTAGTTTTGCTGACGACTTGTGACCAGAAAGAAAGTTTCTCTTCTTCGCTTCATGTCATGGTTGTTTTTATAAGCGGGACCGGCACGACTTGATTTTATTATATATATATATATATATTTAGTGTATTGTTTTTTACTATTTAAAGGCGTCCATTCTTCATACGGCGAAAAACATATTAAAATAAGTCAAAAATAGAGACTCAGCTGCTTTGGAAAACCAATATCCATTTATACACGTGCTTGGTAATAATAATATATTATACTTAGTGCTAACTTATTTGTCTGTCGATTCCTAACTTTCCTAGATTCTCTTGGTTGGTTGGTTGGTTGGTTGGTTTTCATGGCATATCAATCATTGTAGGTTATTTAATGCCAAATCCATTTTTATAAAAACAATCAGTTCTATTTTAAACAATTCAGTTTAGTATGAGTACATAGTTTAATTATCCAAACACTTATATTTCAAACAATTTAATTTAGTTAAGCAGTTTTAATTCAAATAATTCAGTGCAGTTTCTAATATGTATATAACAGGAAATATAAGGTATTCTTCAATCCAGTAATTCCAGTAAAGTTGGGAACAATTCCGTCAGGACAAATAGATTATTCAAATTTCGAATATTTAAATACTCCTTGTATCGAATACAAGTACAATAAATACAAGTATAATAAATCCATAGAGCAAATAATATTATTTCGAAAAAAAAAAAAAACTAGTATTCGGTCACATTAGGATAATGAATTTATTTCAATTAAATCCTGTTAAAATTATTTCAGAGTCTTTGATTCATATCAATGCTCTAAATAGGATGGAAATAAATTTATTATCCTAATGTGACCGAATATTTTTTTTTTCAAATAACAGGAAATATACATATTCTTAATTTTAAATTTTAGGAAAACACTCATTTTTTTTAGTTTTGTTTCTTTCACTTCTTAGTTGAAAAGTTACGGTGTTTTCATGTTGACAGTTTTACCGAGAAATTAATGGTAAAATTTGTGCGTGCAAATTCATCATCGGAATTGTGGTGTCATCTTTAAAATGGATTTCCAGCTCAGATATACGCTTGTTTAAGACAAAATACCTCAATGACTTCCAGAAATGTTTTGGTTTTTTGACTGAAAAGTTTAATAAAATATTTTAATAACTATTTCAGTAAAATTTTAACTTTTATTACTAGATTTTAAGGTAACATCCCTTCAAAATTACCTCTGAGTATTTCTGTAAACCTTCACTTTTATGAGCAGATTCTAAGTGGAAACCCTTCAAAAATGGCTTTTTTCTTCGAATACCTAATATTTTGTCACCGAAGTTAATTTTTAGGATTAATAGATGAGATATATAATTCCATTGTCGGAATGAAAAATCCAAGTCAAACTTGATGCACTCATTTAGTTTGTTACAAACAAGTGCTATTAATACTCCTTTAAAAGTTGCTATTAGATGTGTTTTATCTCTAACTTATTTGCACTTTTACATAAATGTTAAAAGTCTAATAAATATCAAATTCCTTCAAACATAGGGCTGTTTTGAGGTCATAAATGGATTCCGAGTGAAAGTTTGGCCAATAAGCATGTGCCTAATGTTTGGTTGATCATATTTTTTTATAAAGTTGCAATGTGAAATCTAAATATCTATAACCGATTAAAGAATGAATTTCAGATAATCACTTCTGCGTTAACTTTGAAAGAAAATAAGCTGATAGACTTAGCTCAGACTATCGTCATTCTCAGCGTAAACGAAGGAATTTTTTGTGCATAGCTTTTTACATATACGCTATCGGCTACCAAAGTGATCAATTCACAAGAGCTTTCCCGAAGATTATTAGCCTCCTGAAGACAGCTATGAAGACTGAAACATATGTAGGGCATAGTTATATAAGACGAAATTTTAAGTACAAAATTTACTTGTAGACCTATTCATCTTTATATATAGATATCCATCTTTATATATATATATATATATATATATATATATATATATAAAATTAACTTAAATCGCGAGTTGGCCAACTCGCGGTTCAAGTTAATTTTATAATTGGCTCCACTCGTGTTGAACACTCTTGTAATTGTAGCATTGCAGCGTTTACGGAGGGTTTTAGTTTTCTTTTGACCAACTGACTGCATATCTCTTGAATTTTTTTCCACTGGTGTGACGGGGTTGGCCTTTTTTTTCTTTGTGTCCTATGATATTTTTTCTTTTTCCCACGGGCGGTGATTCGAGATATTTTTATCTCTTGTTCCTGGCGGTTTTTTATTTCTTTTTTTCTGGTAACCGTGAATTATGGTAGATATTAGATTAGTAAATATATATATATATATATATATATATATGTGTGTATGCATGTGTGTGTGAGAGAGGAAATTGCATAAAGCAGAGTCAGCGGCGTTTTGTGACGGTCAGTTCCTCGCTTATGCGATCATCAAAATAAGCTGGCCGAGTCTCCGTTATGCTAACTTAGATATACGATCTATTACTGATATCGGGCATTGTTTATTTATAACAATACAAAACCTTATTATTAATATTGATAAATTATATATATATATATATATATATATCGTCGATAGTTTGTGGAAGTGGGTCATAAAGTTGGTGTTTCGTGAGGTGCTACTTCCAGGATTTTTTCAAAACAGTAGGTCCAATCTTATATCATTGAATTAAAGCTTCGTTGCTCGGCACATTTATATCGACTAGAAAGTTGTTAATACAAGAAATAATTACGTGACGAGTCGCGCTTAGCGTAACGGTTATCAGCCTAGAAACTGGAATTAGCGACAGGATTTCAAATCCTTGAAGATACTGTTTACATTTCCCTTGTTTAAGTAAATTTGAGAGCGAGAATAATTGTTTTTTTAAAATGAAACATGAAAGAATAAAAATGAAGTTTTTACTTTAAAAGTTTTTTTATTATCTTTTTAGATAATAAAAAACGTTTATTTCATTTTGTAAAAAATACATTAATTTGATTTGCCTTTTTATGTAAAAGAAATTTTTTATTCGATTTTTATTTTTTTGAAACTTTCCCATTTCCGTTAAGCTCACTTCGTTTATTTATAAATTACAAATCTCGATTAAACCAAATATTCTTTGAATTCTTAGCTATAATCAGTTCCTTTTCTATTTTTTTTTTTTTTTTTTTTTTTTTATCTTTTTGCCAATTCTTTGTTCAAATCATTTTGAGTCCTAGATGATGATGCTTCTGAGACTCTTTGTTTTTTTTTTGTTTTTTTAAAGAATCCCCATTAACCTCATTAGAATTTGCACCTGACCTCATTTCATAATATAGACAAAATACAAACAGGATAGTAATCCTTTTGAATATTGGGAAAAAAATCGAGGGATTGATTTTATCTGCATATCAACCCGCCATGTGCAATTAATTGTATGCCTAGGGGTTACGGTATCGATTTGTCGTACATTCATATTCACATTTTTTGTCTTGTTGCTCAAGAGTTTTCTTAGATAGATACGAATATTTTTACACATATCTATTTGATCTACAGATGGGACCGTATAGGCAGTACTATTCTGGAATCGAGTGAATTTGGATGTAAATGAAAAGGTTCTCAAAACTCTCCAGACGTTCAGGTTTTTATGCAGTCAGTGTCTTTTAAGTCTTGCTAAATGGGCAAAAAAATAATCCAAAAAAATACCTACAGAAAAATGGAAGATTAACTGCCGTTTTCATTTAGAACATCTTCATAACTGACATTCTCATCATCAGCCGCTTGTTTTTTTTTTTTTTTTTGTTTTCTAAATATTATTCTTATTTGGTGAAGACAGACTCGTTATCCGTTTCAATGACCCCGTGGGTGGGGAAATCTACGGATATTTGTTAAAACTGGTTCATAAGTATGAATTTAGCCAATCCTCCACCAAAGGGAGGAGGTGGCACAAGGTTAGTTTTTAAGAGCATACAACTGAATTAAGAGTTTTCCTTTTACTAGACTGGTTACAATACCAAAGGACCCAGATTAACCAACTATCAACTCATACCAGGAGGGAGAATAGTCGAATCCATACGTTTTGCTAGTTTAGTAACGCCAAATGAAACGTAAACAGCCTTGTCCAGGTTTTAAACTCTGGTCCCCGGTTCCATTTCCAACGTCCATAACTGTTTAGCCAAAAGAACCTACTGGTTTATGGTTAAGTTTTTTTTTCCTGCAAACTGATGGCTTATCAAAAACTTCAAACTTCTGATGTCTTAATTAGAAGTATTTCAAAGCTTCTCATTGACATACTAGGATTGTTTGTATCATTACTTTACCTCTTTAGAGCCATCTACTTGTTTGATATGGTTTCTTTGTTTAATGGCATATCAACCTTCGTAGGTTATGTAATGCAATGCCATCCTTTTAGAAGAACCACAGTGATGCTATTCAACCCATAGCTGGGAGGATAAGGGGGTTCATGTACTTTCCAAGAGTATTTGTCTGAAAGGGAACGTAATAGCGCAACTGGAGTTCTAAATCGCTTACGACGATTACGCAGTCCATCGCTTTAATCATGACACCATCAATTTGATAAGACTTGTCTTGTTATTAAGCCACAAGTTGAACAACGGGATTTATATTTAGCGGCTAATTGATATTTTACTGAACATCGTAAGCCTACTTGATAACAAAAGGAATGCGGATACTTTGTAACCAATGAAAAAATTAGAGATACAGTCATGAATGATTCATTGACTTTAATGGCATGCCAATATGTCAAGGGTTGATTTATGCCAGGAAGTTTAGGATTACGTTTATTGAGCGTTCATATCTATGGCCCTATCGAATACAAATGCCTTTGGAAACATCTAGGAACTGGTGTATAATAAAATATCCTTTGTTATTAAGACGCAAGTTGAACACCACAATTTATATTCGTGCTGATTGACATTTTACTGAAGACTTAAGTCTTTTTTGTGAAAGAAGGAATATGAACCCACCACCTTTAAAAAAATGGTGAAGCAGTTGTTGAATTTGACGTGTCAATTCGTCTAGGGTTATCGTCCCTTCTCGGTCGTTCTCTGTAACTACGATTAGGCAGCACATATTCTCTTCTCTCAAATTGAACTCGAGTTCAAAGGTCTTCCATCATTCTGGTTGAACCTACAGTATTTTTCTCGCGTTAACAGTTAAGGATGTAATCGGAATGCTACACTTCTTGTCAAAAATAGATCCCACCAATCAATAATAATTTATTGCCTGAGGTTTGAAAATCACGTCCTTTGTGTATTGATATTTATGTTTACTGTGACGTTGTTTCTTAGGAGTTTATTTTAAACTAAGTTTTATCGAATACAAATAAGATTAAAACAGTTCCATTTGACCCTTAGATGTGACCATAGATTTGTCAGGTGCTATCATTCCCAGGTCAAAGTCTACCTGGGAGTAATAGCTATGGAATAGATGCCCCACACTCCCTAGAACTAAAAGACTGGAGCCTCATCATCAGATGCTGTTTAGTGTGGCCACTCCGAGTCAGAGAGGATATAGGAGAAATGGCAATGAAGTTTGTTAGGTTTGTCATATTTATGTCATATATATATATATATATATATATATATATATATATATATATATATATATATATGATTTGTTAGAGAATATTTTGTGGGTATCATTTTAAGCGAGTGCGAGCTCATTTGCTTGCACTCAGTTAAAAGTTTCAAGTATTCCTAACAAACACAAATAATTCTATTCAGCATTATTAATTCGTTTTCACATAACTAAAGGTTTCAAGTATACTAATTGATTTAATAGTTCTGTTGGAGCTGTCGACGAGACCTTAAAGGTACTACCAGTTCATTCAGTCTAAATGTCAAACAGTTCTATTTGATCGATAGATCGGACCCTATTAGGTGCTACCAGTCCAGG